>PVIU01020009.1:0-34927 GCA_004026605.1 Ondatra zibethicus
GAGCTCTTATTTAGTGTGTGTATGTGTTTGTTAGATCTTGTCTCAGAGGACCCAGGCTTGGGGCACAGCTCAGTGGTCTGAGCTCTTATTTAGTGTGTGTATGTGTTTGTTAGGTTAAGTTTCTAGCACTGGGGGAAAGTGGCTTTTGGAAAGAAAACAAAGGGCTTCAAATGCAGGAGAATAAATACTGTTTTAGCTCTTAAGAGAGCAGTATGCAGCCAAACAGGTACTAGGGATTTCCTTCAGGGTCTGAAGGTAGGCCAGCCCTCAGGAGCCCAGGCAGCTTGAGTTTCCAAGAGCTTATTTCTTGAAAGACAAACACATCTTTACACATGAAATAGGATTCTTGAGGTTTGAGCATAGTTACGCACTGCCTCTCAGAGGGACACAGTGCAAACTGATACGAAGGTGGTTATGCAAGATGGATGGGAGAGCCCCCGTTCCCTTCCTGTGCTCGCGTCTGCTCTCTCAGATCAATCTTTATGAAGTTAAACAATAGCACAGCCTCCCAGATGGCATCCCATGTTTGCAGAAGAAAGTGTTTCCTTTTCTTCTAAGACTCTGAGAACAGAGGCTTCTGCTGCCTAAAGCAAAAATATTCTTGAAAAACATCCTTTGCACAGAAGGAAAATATTGGGAACGGGGATTTTAGCTCCTGGGATGCTTTTTATCAAGCCAATAACAGTAATTATAATTAGAACACAAACGAACTGAATACTAAGCATGAAATAAGTTTTCGGAAAACCTGAACTGTATGCAATTAAGCCCCGTGGGGTGGCATTTCCAGGTATGCCATTAATACATGGGGGGAGGGCTTGGAGCAGATTCTGTCCTTAAATATCTCGGTCTGGTTGTATTAAAGACCCAACTAGAGCTGAAGACGGGAAATAAGGGTGCATAGCAGGAGCTGCTACACACAGAGCTGTAAGACAGACATCAAAGGGTCTCCCAGATGGCTACTTAAGCCATCATTCTATGACACCCTGTGAACTATGTTCACTGAGCACCAGTGCAACCCAGGTCTGCATTAAAAGGAGGGGGAGCTTCATGGAAGGTAGAGTTTTAACTCTCTGCCTCCATTTCGGGAATGCATTAAACTCAGTGTTAGAAATCTTCCCATGGCTTCCCATTACTCAGAGAAAAAATAGTAATCTTCTAAAACATTAACTATATTTATTTGCTTATTTAGTCACTTATTTATTATGTGCTTCAGGGTTGCCAAACATGCCACAGTAAAGGACAACTTGCAGAAGCCGATTCTACCCTTCCACCATGTGGATCTCAGGCCACCCACTGAGCCATCTTGGCAGCACAGAAGGTCCATCCTCACCTGTTGCCTCTGCTCACTGTGGGCCACCTCGACCCAGCGACGTTTGTCTTTCACTTTCCCTGGACTTACATGATCATTCCTTTGCTAGACTACGACTCTTTAGGTCAGAGATTTCATCCCTTTATCCTGGGTCTCCAGCATCTAGCATATGACCCAGCAGCAGAACAGGTGCTTGGAAAATGTTAATGAGTGGCCAGTACAATAGGTAAACAGAAGTAAACAGCAAACAAGCCACTGTTCTCCACCCAGCTCAAAGCCACTTCAGATAACCCTTCTCTGTTTCTTCTCCTCCCCTATCAGAGTCAGCCATTTCATTCCTGCGATGGCAATCCAGGACAGATTTAGGGAAAAGGCAGCTTTTCTCAGAACAGTTTAGGAGGACAATTCAGGTAGGAAGAGATGCACATGACATGTGGTAGTGAGTGCAAAGCGCTATAGCGCTCTGTAGAGTATAAGCCCTGAGTTTTTCTTGTGATCCTGTTTAGGACAGTGTGTGTCCGATGACAGACTTCAGCCATGTCTTCTGGCGTCTTGTTATATAAAAAGTATAAAAAGACTGCATATAGAGTTGCCAGTGTGGCAAAGATCACGAGCAGGACATTGACGTTGATACAATTCACCTAGCTACTTCAAACTTCGTTTTAAATGCACCTGAGTGTGTTTGTAAACCTTACATTTCTGAGAACAGTCCGTTCCTTTCCTGCATCCGGGAGACCACCAGAACAGAAGCCCAGGCTGATCTATCCCAGCCCAGGACTTGGCTCCCGCTGGCACCTGTGCTATTTATATCCATCTCTTGAGTAGTGCAGGTGACTGACAATCGTCCACATACACACTTAAACTTGTCAGCCCGTATGCAAGCGGCAGGAACATTTTAAGGCAGAAAAGCGAAGCATGAAGCATCTAATATTTTAGAGGGTAAAAGTTGGCCATTTTTCCCAATTGAGAATTGGCAAACCAGCTAATTGCTCCAGAGCGACCCTAGAGTTCAGCTGTGAAGGCCAGAAAGCAGTTTTTTGGACCCCATCCTTTCACCCCCGGGCTGGGGAAGTGGGAAGTCTTCGCAGGGCTCTCAGGGCTCCTCCTGCTGCTACCCCTACTTCACCCCCTTTCTTCCCTGGGGCCGGACTGTTTCACCCCGTCTCCAGGCAACAGTCGGGCGCGCCAGGCGGGACGTCATTTCCTGAAGAGCCCGCGGGGGGGGGGGAACAGGGCGGGGAGGGGGAGGGGCGAGGGGGCGGGGCCAAGACCCGGCTGGCGGCGACGGCGACGGCGTCGGAACTAGCTGGAAGGCTCGACCCAGAGCTGCTCAACAGTTCGCAAAGTCCGGGCTCTCGGGCGCGTGGCTCCGTGTGCGCCCAGTCGGCGCTGGGGCGCGGGGACCCCGGGCTGCTGCATGGTGGGCGGCCCGGGACATGCCCCGCACCCCACGCCGGACGCCCCCGTGGCTCCTCTGGCTGCGACTGCTCCGGACTCTGGGACTAGATCGACCGACGCCCTAACTTCTGACTTTGGGGTCCCCCAGCCCTAGAGGAATGGGCAGCTCGGCTGGGGGAGCCCCGGGCATGGTGTGACGGGGCGGGCGGCGTGGCTGCGTCCCCCACTGCGGCCACGCGTGGTCCCCGCGTCTTCCGTCATGTAGCTACTGTCCCCGCTCCTCTCGGCCTCCAACCGCAGTCTCCGAGACCTCCGGCCTTCAGCCACCAACTCTTTGTCCCCCAGGATCCCGCCGCTGTCTTCGCGTCCTCAGGATTGCAACAACCGTCTCTTCGTCCTCCGGATTCCAGTTTCGCCACCTCCCGGTTCCCCCCCACACACGCCCTCTGCCTTCGCGCCCCTGGGACACCAGCCGCGGTCCCTGTCATCTCCCCAGGATCCAGCCACCGCTCCTGAGCAACCCCCCAGCCCACCCTGCAGCCGTCGTCTCCGCTCTCCGGCCGGTCTAGACTGCGGTCACGGTCTCCGCGTGTCCCCCAAGCCGTGACCTCGGCGCCCCCGGGAATCCAGCTGTCGCGCCGCTGGCCGCAGGTGCAGCAGCCGCCCCGAGCCGCGCGCCCCGAGTGCGGCCGGGCCTCGGCAGGGAGATGAACGGGCAGCTGGACGGTCTGTCGGTGAGCTCGTCCTCCACCGGCTCGCTGGGCTCGGCTGCCGCGGCGGGAGGCGGCGGGGGCGCGGGGCTGCGGCTGCTGTCTGCCAACGTGCGCCAGTTGCACCAGGCGCTCACGGCGCTGCTGAGCGAACCCGAGCGGGAGCAGTTCACTCATTGCCTCAACGCGTACCACGCGCGCCGCAACGTCTTCGACCTGGTGCGCACCCTGCGCGTCCTGCTGGACAGCCCGGTCAAGCGGCGTCTGCTGCCCATGCTGCGACTGGTCATCCCGCGCTCCGACCAGCTGCTCTTCGACCAATACACAGCCGAAGGTCTCTACCTGCCAGCCACCACCCCCTATAGGCAGCCCGCCTGGGCCGCTCCCGACGGCGCGGGGCCCGGGGAGGTGCGGCTCGTGAGCCTGCGGCGCGCCAAGGCCCACGAGGGCTTGGGTTTCAGCATACGTGGGGGCTCGGAACACGGTGTGGGCATCTACGTGTCACTAGTGGAGCCGGGCTCCCTGGCAGAGAAGGAAGGGTTGCGGGTCGGGGACCAGATTCTGCGCGTCAACGATAAATCTCTAGCCCGGGTGACCCACGCGGAGGCTGTCAAGGTAGGGCTGTGGTTTGTGGGAGTGGTAAGAGGATGGTACCGGCAGTATAGTGCTGCCTTTTCGGTTGCCCTGTGCTGTTGTCTCTTATACCAAATCGCTTGACCCTTCTGGTCTCCCGTTGTGTTTTTGTTTTGTCCTCCGACTTTAAAAGAGGAGTATCTAATTTGTGGCACAGATAGGTAGGTGTTCCAAGCAGAGAAGAAATGGTGATTCTTGCCTTGGGTGCCCTAAAGGCTAAGGCACAAACACAGTATCACGTAAGCAAATGTCTGGTCACAAAGTGTGAAAAGGGCTGTGGAGTCTTAGGAGGCTAGAAGAGAGCCCCTGCTTGGCACTGAGTTACTGGTGATCCTCCCTGCTGCTGCTGCCTTGTTCTTGGGATCCACACGGTTTTGCCTCTGAAAGAAAGTTCTGCTCCATTGCTAGTGACACAGGAGGAGGCTGGGTGACCACAGAGCTGGGGCTAACCCTATTATTTGTAGGCTAGCTGGTATATCCTGGAACAAGCCAGACCAGAGAACTGGCTCCTGACTTTGTTGCTAACTAGGCTGCTTGTCTGTACATCCGAAATGAACCCCACAGTCCCGTGAAAGTATGCACTTTGCATGTGAATGTATCTGTTAATTGAGAAAAATAACCTCACCACAACCAGCTAGTAGGAATCTAATCCTGCTGCTTGGAGGAGCATTCATGTTTGCTAATCTTATCGCCCAGGGTGAGTGAACAGCAGCCAGTTGGAGATACAGTGTTTGGTCCCTGGGTGGACTCAAGGATTTTTCTCTCATAAGCATTTAGCTCCAGGCCTACTGCTTCTTACACACAAAGTGGGAGTTTGCTTTTCTACTCCAGAACCCAGAAAGATTCAGGAGGCCCCTGAGGTTTCTGGAGTGTTCTTTCCAGTTTCTGGAGAAAGCTTATTGGCTTTTATTATTCTGGGGGCAGCAGACAAAGCTATGCCCGGGTTTCTCATTCTCTCATGCTCCTTCCCTAACTTGATTTTCTCTTCTTTATCTTGCATCCCATATATCTATAAAGAAATAGTCCATTAGTATTGTCCTAAGAGGTCCAAAGTTCCCAAAATGATGAATTGATGCTCTAGAGAGACTTGATCCAAACGCCGCTTATAAGCACAGATTTAGTTTTCATGGAAGTTAACAGGAGCGGAAGTCGCTGAATCTTCATTAGATGAGAGACTGGAAAGGCAACCTGAACATGAGCAACGCAGGCTCTTCCACCAGTTTGTACCTCAGATCTGGCATCGAAAAGGTTGTGCTCAGAACTGTATGTCTCAGCCTCTCTGAGCTGCTTCTGGGTGGGTCAGGGCAGTACCTAGCATCAGTACCTACATCAGCACCCGCTCGCTGCTTGCAGAGGGACACCTCAGCTCTCCAAGCACAGTTTAGGTTGGCTGCAAAGGAACACTTACCCGGGGGCTGAACGGAATAGAACAGGAACATCCTTGAAGTGTGACATCTGCAACACAGGGACCTGTGTGACCTGAGTTGACTTGCGCATCTGTCTTCCTCCTGGTGATTACACTTGTGCAATGTGCTTCTGGCCTAAGAGAGCCTGTTGTAACCAATGTCAGACACGTGATCTCGGGACCCTTCAGAAGCATGGGGAAAGGGAATGTTGTGCCATCCTAACTTCAGGGGATGAAGGGGACAGGGTGTGCAGTGGTTCTATAGAAGAGGACGCCACTGCAGGGTTGCAGCATGAGCAGCTGGACAGCTGGGACAGCTGGAGAACTGTTGACACATTTATATAAACTGCAGAGGCCCAGAAGGGGCCCAGCTCCTCCAGGAGGCACAAGTTGTCATCACCTGGGAATTCTGTATGTGGGGCGTCTTGGTCAGCTATGGGCTATAGGACCCAGAGGGCTCCGTGGTTAGTGTGCAGATGCTAGCTGGACTCCAGGCTTCATTCAGTGTCCCTGAGTAGTCTGCTTGTGTCTTCTTTCTGTCCTAGGATCCTGCATCCCATTTAGTAGAAGATATCTTTTTAATTTAAAAAAAATCTGTATTTTTTTATGATGACAAAAGGAAGTGAACCTGAGAACTTTCCCAGAGGAGAGATTGTTTGTGTGCATATACAACATAAAGAGAATCCAATTAAAACAAGCTCTAAGAATCAGTGTCAGAGGCCTGTGCATCAAAGAGGAACACAGTTTTTAAAAGAAGGATCAAGTAAACAGAGTTGACTGATCTTACATCCATTGATACCCAAAGCAGTTTGCTGAGAATTTTATCCTGTGCCCAGTAGGATTCCCATTCCTCTCTTAAGTCCAGTTATCCAGTCAGCAGTAACAGGTCCAGATTAGGCAAACCACTCACTATGTAGAATTGTGTTGAAATGTTTGATTTTCAAGAGGAAAAAGAAAAGCTATTTGGAATGGACAAGAGTCAAACTAGTAATTTTTTTAAAGTGCCCTTTCAAAGCTCTCCAGCCCAGAGATGCTAGATCAGGCAGCTGAGGACTCCGTCCATAGACTTCTGGCTACATTAAAGTTCTGCACACTTGCCATGTGTGACCTTGGACAAGACTGTGATATGATCTGCTCCAGGCTAGATGAGTTTGGGGGTGTCCAAGGTCCTTCCAGTTCTGGGAGTCTGATTTGGTTGGAATGTGCTACCTCGGCAGCACGTAGATCGCCTGATCGTCTGTGCTCTTCTTCTGGAATCGCCTTCAATTAAGGCAGAAAGAATTGGCGTGGACTGGGAGAAGGGAAGCTGGGCACTCCTGGGGAACTTGGTGCTACATCGGGAGACCCATGGGTTACACACTGTGCAGCCCTGGTGTGAGCCCAGAGTGAGCGGGAATTGCCGGTAGGATCGGGGCACAAACAGCACCGTCTTGGGAGCTCTGGAGCAAACCCACTCACCCACTAGCTTTCCTAGTTCCTTGTTGATATAGGTAGCAGCACTTAGGATGTCCAGGTACTGTTTGGTGTGCGTGTGTGTGTGTGTGTGTGTGCGTGTGCGTGTGTGTGTGTGTGTGTGTGTGTGTGTGCTTAATAAAAACTGAAGAGCTTCTCTGCAGTCCCAGCATTCCCACAGGTAAATCTGAGCAGCAAATTAGAATCTGAAATATTCCAGACATTAAGAAGTGTTCATGGGCCCTTTCAATTAATTAGACTATTACTTCTCCCATTCCTTTGCATAATAACCCAGGAGGAATCTGTCAACATTAATACAAGTCATTATATTTGTTCAGGAGGTTCAAATTGACACGTGTCATTTCACATTGCCGTGGTTGGTGAGGCCACTATATATTCTTATTGATTCCAGATTTGTATCTGAAACCTAGTTTCTTGCACCTGGTCTTTTTCTGGGCTCCAGTTGGAAACTGTGGGTACATACTGGCTCCTCTCTTGCCCAGTAACAATTCTTGGTTCTCATACCTCATATCCAGAGTTTCTGCAGGTCCAGGAGAGGGTCTGTGTCTTTAATGCAATCTCAGGCTGACATCCCGGGCTTTAGAAAATGATGCCCACGTCAGGCAAATCTTGCAGCCGGCTATTTGCTATTAAATCAAAGCCACATTTTTCAGCTCTGCTTGTGTCAGCCTGGGTGACATTGATGGTCTGGTTTTTTTTGTCTTCTGACTTGAGAGATAGAGAATCAGCCTAGCACTGGCTTTGGTACTTCTGTCACCCCGATCCGCTGGCCACCCCGATCCGCGGCTTATGACTCGCCTCAGTGCTCCTTCGGATAGAGCTGCAGAGAGAAGTGTGGGTCCCCACCACTGCTGCTGCACCCTAGGCTTTTGTGTGTACTACTGCTTGCCACCTCTGCCTGCCTCCAGCCACATGCAGGAGCACAGCCCCGCCTGCCGCTGTCAACTGCAGGCTGCCTGTCATCTGCGCTTGCCTGTCTGCTCATGCATGTCTCCCCAGATTCTTAATCTTCCCTCCAACCTGCAAAGGGCTTTGCAGAGAAGCAGGCATTTGGAGAGGGCCAGGGCTCCAGCTGGCTTTCTAGCAAAGCTCTTTTATGGCTTCTGGTCCCCATTGTTTGGGGACATCACTCGAGTGCCCAGCCAGGACCAGAGAATCTGATTAGAAGAAATGACATTAAATGGCTGGAAGTCACTTGAGGCTGAAATACCAATCTTCACATACCCATTCCTTTTTTCCTTCTTTTTAAACCCCCAAGCAAGAGTGCAAGCTGGAGTCCAAGCTCACAGATGTCTAATTGTGCCGCAGGGTGGGGGTGCTTTTATAAAGTTTCTGGGCAGCGACGTTTCCTTTTACTTCACAGCCTGGCAGGTGCCAAGGGGAAGCACGTTTTCCACTCCTTTCCTGCATTCCGGGTGGCAGCTGCAGGCACAGGGCCAGGGTCAGAGAGCATGAGCCTTGCTTTCGATTCCTTTCTTCTTTCTTTTCATTTTTGAGAGCAGATTTGTGTTTGTATAGGGTATATGTATGTTTATGTGGGTGTGTGCATTTATTCATGCAAAAGTGTGTGTGCACTTGTGGGTGCCAGAGAGGGGGGAGGAGCAGGCCAGGGTTGACATCGGGTGTCCTTCTCTATTGCTCTCTTCCTTATTTTTTGAGACGATGTCTGTCAGTGAACCTGTAGTTCAATAATTTGGTTAGGCCGACTGGCCAGTGAGCTCCAGGAATCTGCCTGCCCTCTCTGCCCAGCACTACGGTACAGATATTCACTGTCACACTTGCCTCTTCAGCAGGTGCTGGGATCTGAACTTGGATCCCAATGCTTGTGCAGCAGGTGTTTTACTCACTAAGTCGTGCACCCAGCCCTTGAGAGGAGTTCTAAGTTTATGGCCAAATAGGCAAGATGAAGATTCCCTACATATGTCCCCGCCCCCGCCGTTTCCAGCCCCCACCCCCACCCCAGGGTTGCATCTCTATCATAGAGAAGTTGTTACAGTCACTGCATGTGGAGCCCAGAGCTGGCCTTTGCTGCGTCCCATCTTTGCTTTACTGCATCCCTGCTCAGAGTGTCTGCATTGTGCTAGGTGGTTTGACCCTCCTGTGCCATTTCATTGTCCCAAGGGGAGGCAGGGAGGCAAGGAAGATTATGCTCAAGGAGGTTTCTGACTGGACCCCAGCCCAAGGGCTGTGTAGCGTCCTGGATGAAAGGCAATGTCAGAACCCTCTGAGAGACAGGCGATATCTTAACCTGAGCCTAACAATGGCGCCATATGAGAGCTTCTCCGTGACCCGAGCCTCAGCAAAGCAACGTGTTTCAGGCCACCTCACTGTCAATCAGAGCCATTTGTCCACACACTCTCTAAACTGCAAACCTGTGATATAAGCAGTCAGAATGAGGAGGACACAACCCCTGTCCTTAGCGTGTCAAGTAGCAGGGCATGGCTCTAACGGTATCTGCAAGTCACCAAGCATTTTAAGTACTGTGGCATCTTTGTGTCTTGCCACCCTCTTGAATACGGTACCCTCGTCTCCATCCCATCTTTCTAGCCCTTGATCTTCCTTTGGTTCCTTTCAGCATGGCTGTCCCCCAGGATGGGAAGTTCTTTATGTCTCCCTCCCTACCACACACAAGCTTTGTGACAGCCAACGCTGCCTGTGCTCTTTTCGTCCCATAGTCCCAGCATGCCTCCTGTAGGTACTTCAATAAATGAGTGAGCGTTGACTGGATGACTAGAATGATGTCCCAGGCTAGTAAGCATCCCTTCACTCCTGAGTGTGAGACCTGAGGAGTCCGTGTGGAGACACCGAGCGGAAACCCAAGGAAAGCCACAGCTATTGCGTGTGCTTTGCATGAAGCTGGCTGAACCTCAGTCATGGGCTGGTGAGAAGCGCATAGAGCTCCTATCTGCCTCCCTCCAGGACGGTTCTGGGTATCTGGTGACCAACTAGGTGAGAAAACCTTTGGATCCCTCTACTTCTACTTCTAAAAGTCATGGTCTATGTCTGGGGAGGTGGCAGCCTTTCCCACCTTCTATGGCCTGCGTCCCCTCTGTGAGACCCTGTCGACAAGTTAATTTATTACTTTGCTCGTAATTTTAAAGCCACATTCCCAGAAGCGGGTTATTTCCGCAGTCTGATTGTGTCTGTGGTTCCAAAATAGAATTGTTTATGCATTCTCATGCAATCAGTGAGCCAATTTGGGGTGAGCTTCATCTGGCTTTGGGGTTTTATTAAAGCAATTTCAAGTTGCAAGAAGCCCCAACATGCACCAGGCTAGGCCTCCAGTAATCACACCTGTGTGTCACGTGGAATCCTTCTAGGATGCAGAAGTGAATCCATTTCTTTTCCAGTCCCAGAACCTTTGCCTTGTTCTCCATTGAGAATTTGTTTTCCTTCTGCTACATTGGCTGTTGGTGTGCTTCAGTCATCAGCCAGTGTCATGGTTATTCTCCCTTCCCTACCTGACTCTGGAAGATCCCAAATACATAAATAGGAAAGGGGGGTGTTTATAAATATCTAAGGTCTAGTGCTCACTTGTTAACTCACAAAGGTTAGCTTTAAGTCTAAGAATTGATAAAGTCCCCAGGCAAATTGAAACCACACCAGCACTGAAGTATGGGGAATCCTGCTTGCCTCAGGATTCCCCGCTCTTACATTTACCCCCTCATACGCACACCCTTGCCAAGAGGTTCTGGGATGTGTTCATTTGTTAGAGTGATTGCCTCATGTGCATGAAGTCCTGACTTTAATCCCCAGGACCACATAACTGGTGTGTGGTGGTACACACTTCACCTATAGCACAGCACTGGGGAAACTGAAGCAGGAAAATCAGCTGAAGGTCATCCTTAGCTCCATATGGAGTTAGAGGTTCCTGGGCTACAAGAGACCCTGTCTCAAAAACAAACAGCAAGTTGGGCCCACCCAGCCACTCTCACATACTCCCCTCCCCAACCCAACGCCTTGAGCATCTTTCTAGATGTGTAAGGTCAATTGTTAGTAAAATCTCAGGAAGGGAGGTCTGTAGATGGAGTTTGGAAGGAAGTTTGCATTTACCTGTCAGTGTTTCTTAGCAGTGACCTTGGTCAGGCCTCCAATACTGAACATAACTTATGGTCCCCACAAACATGTGATTGCCCTTATATCATTGCATATTGAAAGTTTGAAAAATCTGACTGTGGAGGTCCCACTGCAAGCACTACAGTAGAAATGTTATCGGTGGTTCTAACTTTGCTTTGAAAGCCTTTTAGTGTGCCTACTTAATTGTTTGGGGTTTTGTTTGTTTGATTTGCTGTGTTTTTAAGTGTTATTGGAAGAAAATAGCAGGACTTGGGGCCTGTGTGGTGGCTTGTGGCTGTTTGAATTGCAAAGTCATGTGCCCAGTGGAGTCAGCATCCCCACATGTCTTTGAAAAGTGCAATGGCTTCTGTCTGGCCTTTGGTATCTGCAATTTTGCTTTGTAGCCACAATAAAGCTCGGTAGATAAATGGAACTGGGTGTTCCCACATGCCTTTTGATTATTTTTGTGTGGGGCCTTAAATAATGGGAGACTGATGAGACAGCCCAGAGAAGACAGCCTTGTCCCTGGTCTCAGCGTCCTTCCCTGATGGGCTCCCCAGGGGTTCTCCATGAGGAAAAAACAAGGAGGCTGCTATTTCCAGAACCCATTAAAGCAATTAATGCAGGTGAGAGTTTGATTTGGTAGCACAGACTTTTTATACTTAAGGAAAAAAGACTTGTAATTGATTTAAACCACATCCGAAATGGTATGCTAGACCTCTTTAAGAGGTTTCTGATTAAGAAATGTGGTCCAGTTCATCTCCCATGTAGCTATGCAAGATTGCCCTCAAACATTAGGAGAGGGCCTTTCCTTCTGCCCTTTAATCTTCTGGCTCAAAGGAGGGGTGGCCTGCTTCGTTGATGGACCCAGCTTGCCCTTCCCTCTCCCCCTCCTTGCAGACACCAGCACTTTCTTCACTTCTCTTTCTGGAGCTCCAGTGTCTCCCCAGTTCTGCCGAGACTTGATATCAGCCCACAAGTCTGCATTTGTGCACATTTTCTAGCCCTGTGTCCCTGACTTCCTCCGGCCCCAGCATGTGCCCATGCCACCCATCTAGCCACCATCTGCCTTTCTGTGGCAGTCTACCGTGGGGATGGCTGCAGCCCAGTCCCTCACGGGGTTTCGGAACACACATCTCGTCGCTGCCTCTTTTCAGCTGTCTTCCATTCTGTTCAGGCCTCGCTTTCTCTAGACCCCTGCTTTTGAGCTGTATGTAGGTGGACTTTTCTGTCTAGACCAAGGATCAGCTCTGTTCTGCCAACTGCTCCCTAAATAATCACACAGAGACATAATATTAATTATAAATTCTTAACCGATAGTTTAGACTTGTTTTTAGCTAGCTCTTAAAACGTAAAATTACCCATTTCTATTCATCTGTGTGCTGTCCAAGGCTTGTTTACTGCATTACATACTCCCCATCCTGGCATCTCCTCTGACTCCACCCTTCTCCCCAGTATTCTCTCTGCCCGGAAAATCCTGCCTAGCCATGGGCCAGTCAGCCTTTTACTAACAACGAGAGTGGCACATCTCCACAGTGGACACTCCTCAGCTGCTGGAGTACCGCGAGGCAAGGGCCAGACTTCTTAGCTTGTCCTCCAAGGTACTTAACCTCATCAGCTTTTACGTACAGACAGCCTTTGTTGTTGTCTCCAACTGGGTCTCTAAATGGAACCCACTCATGACCAACCAGGTAGCATACTCTTCGAAATAAGGCTTGTTTCTGTCCACCTTTTGACACCCAGGGTTACCATCAGCCCAAAAAACCTCAGTGCACCCCCCGCCCCCCAGACCTGCCTGGACCCTGCCATCACTTCCATTTGTGGGAAACATTCTCATCCTGCCCTCCCCTCTGCTTCGCTCTACTACAACATACTGGGGGCTTACAGTGAGCCAGCACAGGCTGCAGTATCAACCCATTTAAACCTCACAGCGTCCTTGCAAAGAGTTTGTCACTTGCTGTTGTTATGGACAGTTGCAGGTGAAGTCGTTTCATTGTTTGGAGGGCCCCTGCCTCGGTCCATGTGCCCAGGAAAGCAGGATGGGGACACTGGGGGTTACAACAAAGCTTCCCCCGTGCTGTGTGAAGCTCTCTGTTAGCTCCTGCATCGCTGATGGGGCAAGTTCAAGAGCAGAGCCAGGTTGTAGACCCAGGCTTTCTTGACCAGAGGAACAGCAGATAGGGGTGACATCCCACCCTGCTGGTGCCAGCTCTGGCTTCAGAGTCTAGCTCCACAATGTTGTAGGTCTCCAGCATGCATCTTAGCTTTATCAAAGTTGATGAGTCTGATCCCCAGAAACCACATGGTAGGAGAGAACCGATTCCTGAATGTTGTCTTCTGACCTTTACACATGAACCCAAACACACATACACACACACACACACACACACACACACACACTCACATTAAATAAATAAAAGTAAAAAAAGGCATTTTTTTTAAAATGTGAGTTTTCATGCAGTGCAGGCCGGTCACCTGACTTCTCTGCTCAGGTTTCCTCATCTCTAAATGCAGGTGCATGGCCAAGCAGAGACCGTATTAAAGTACTGGGTGCATCTGTTCATCTGAGGGTCGCCTGCTGTCTTCACAAGCTGTGCTGGGGTCTGTGCACCTACCAACCCATGATCCTTTTGGTACCAGAGAAGGTGTGAAGGGAATGACACGCAGATATTTATAATCCATAGCACAATAGCCAGAGCCATCAAGGTTAAGCCACCAGGAGCTTCTTGTGCACCCCACGACTCTTCCACATCCCCAAGGAAGAGGAGGTGATTGCCTACGGGCACCTAGAAGGGAGGAAGTGAGGTTGGTCTTGGAACCTAGGGCTGCCTGCCTCCAAAGCACTCACTGCCAAGGCTCTGCGTTCGAAGTCTTGCTAGCGAGAAGAAGGCTTCTGTGTGTTTCCTCCCCGAGTTCCTTCCTATGGAAATGGTTGTGTAGCCATTTGATGAAGAAACCCAGAAGGAGGCAGGAAACCCAGGTTCTGGTCACCCTGCCTTTCCTGGGTGTCTTGTATTTTATGATAGACTTTGGGGATAGGAAGGAGCCACTCTAGTGTCTTCCATTGCCCCCCTTGACCCTCCTGTTACTTTCTGCTTTCCCTTCCTGGCTATGCCCTGACCTTTGTCAGATGTTGATTTGTTTTTTGTTGTTTTGTTTTCTTTTGGCTTTGCTTTGTTTGAGACCAGGTCTCTCTATGTAGCTGTCCTGGAACTCTGTATGTAGACCAGACTGCCTTCAAATTCACAGAGATCCTCCTGCCTTTGCCTCATTAATGCTGTGATTAAAGGCATGCACCACAATACCTGGCTTTTTCAGGGTTTTATTTTGTGCATTGTCAATGAAAATTCTCTGCTAGATGACTGTCATCTCAACTCACTCCCCTGCACCCCGCTCGCCCTTAGAGTAATCGAGTGTTGGCAAACATCCTGTAAGTGCATTCCCTGACTTCATCTACACTGTATCGAAAGAGGATCAGAGGCTTGGGGCTCGGCCCTGTGAGAGACTGGTGGCCATCCGTCATCCACCCGTTTGACTGGACAAGTCACGGTTCAATTTGCTAGGTTTATAGGAAAAAGTCTGCCTGTGTCTTTGAAGTAAGATGTATGTGTACTTATCTATGTATGTGTGTGTGTGTTTCTCCCTGTATTTATTTTAATGACCTGCAATATAAGGGTTCAGTTGGAAAACAGTGGACTGGCAAGATGCCTCAGCTAATAGAAGGGCTTACCATGGAAGCCTGACAACCTGGTTCAATTCCTGAGCCCCATAAAGAAGGACAAAGAGAGAGACTCCATAGTTCTGTTCTCTGACTCCATGTGCACGGTCCCCCATACCGAATGCACATGCAATGCTAAAGGACCCACATCACAGTTCATAGCCATATGTAACTCCAGTTCCAGGGGATTGATGGCCTCTTCTGCCCTCTACACCTACAAAGCATGGATGTGGTGCACACACGTACATTTGGGCAAAAGACAAGTCAATGACGCTTAAAAAGGGAAAAAAGCAGAAGTCTTAGAATCGAAGGTAATCCCATCTACCAGGAAGTCATTCCTGTTTATAAATAGACTGTGTGTTTCCAGTCCCCCATGAGCACTGTTTTGGGAGTCTCCACACACCTGCCTGTCTGACTGCAGCTGTCTGTCTGCTGCTTTCGCCCAGCAATGCATTCAGATAGTTCCCCCCCCCTTGAAAAATGTTTCTAGTATGTGATTTTAATGACAGCATAATACATCGAAAGGAAGAGATGTGTGATTTTGCTAGCTAATTTCTTCCTGCTGGACAGTTTGTGCTTTCATTGCTGGCCATATTGCTGCATTCCACGTCGTCACACTAATCTTTAAGCATGTCGCTAATAATTCCCTGGGCTGTCTCTCTGGAGATGTTGTTGGCTCAGGGGAGAGGCATCATTTTCAAACTTTTGATAGCTATGGCCAAACTGCTCTTCGGAAGGAAACTGTTTTTTGCTAGTCCCTCCTACCCACGTTAACTGCGTGTGAGAGCCCTCATTTCTAACCATCTGTGCCCACGCTGGATAGTGTATTTCTTTTCCAAGCTGGTAGACAAAACACTATCTCATCTTCCCTGTCTGTGATTGTGCATGTGGATATGTCCGTGCTTTCTGACCTATAACTTCTTATTGGTATTCTACCCATTTAATAACAAGTTTGTATTCAATGCCATCAACCCTATCAGTCTTTTTCTTTCTGACATTCGCTGGGTTAGCTTTGTAAAAGATGGTTGATCATCCACCTTGAATTCAGATTCCTCGGGCTGAAACTGAATTAAATTGGAAGCCACCCCTTTTCAGCTGAGAAAGGTCAACAAGCGGTGAGGGCTGAGGCCGTACCCAGGCTGAGGAAATCAACCCCCTCGGCGATCTACTCCTGGTCTGAGAAATTGACATTGATAGAAATAGACGTGCACTTTGGCCATTTATCTCAGGCCATAAAACACTCCATTGCAAACCGGTTCATCGAGACTCATTTCGAGCAATTGTATTTGTGATTCCTAGAGCATTGTTAGTTCTCCCAAAAAAGAGAGAGAATAAAAAAGACAAAAATTAAAAGAACATTTGTAAAGCAATTTACTTAGACGAGAAGGCACCAAAAGGCAGCCTTGTGAGCAGTTGCAAATTTGCACTGAAAAGGAATCTTTGTCTTTCTGGAAACTTCTCTGCCCTTATCTTGGGAGTTGTGGTCACTGTCACCCATGCTCCCTTACAGATTTTTTCAGATTTCTCCCAAGGTCAGGATGTCACCTCCCCCAACACATACCTTCTCTTGCTTGTTGATGTTTTTTCAATTCTTTTTTAACAGCAAGCTGCAACCCACTAAGTTATTAGGGGCAATGACAGTAAAGAACAGGGGCTTTTAGATGTCAGATTTCTATCCCAGCCCTGGGATCCATGTTCCCAGGGCAAAAGTGAAGGTTTTCTTTTTGACATGGAGGCTTTGGAAGAGGCAAAAGACTCAAAGGAAAGAAGGAGGGAGCTGGCCGTCAGTGAGGCCCTAACGGAAGGCATGTCTCGTCTGTTTTGCTAGCATATATCACACAGCCATGGGTTTCACTCTACAGGACTACAGTGTATTTTGGCCATCGCCCCCTTCCAGCCCCCTCTGACTTCCTTTTTCCAGTTAGCAGTCCTCCTGCTTTCATGGCCTTTGTGTGTGGCTCTGAGTTCGGTAGGACTGGCGACAGGACCGTGGTTGAGGGTTATTACAGAGCATGGGCAGCTTACCTTGGCTACTGCTGGAAAGGTGTATGCCCCTCCCCCAGCACACATTCCCTACGGTTCCTGGGGCGGGGAACCTCCGAAGCCCCTTGAAAGACAAATTCCATAACACTAAAGAAACCCATCATTCCCCACTGTGTGCCACCTCCTGACCTTCCTTCCGGCACTGCCACACTTCCTGTGTACACCATATTCTTTCAGGGTGCTTGCATCGCGCTGCGGTTCAGGAATGGGTCCTGGAGCACGCCCACAGATGCCCCGGAGGCAGGGTGTTTCCTCCGCTCAAGCGTACAGATGTGGAGCAGATGGACCACATTGTGTTCCCAGTTTGGCATGCAGATGTTAGTGATGCTGTAGCGAAGCTGTGGTTGACTGATAGTATGTTTTTACCAGACCACGGAACTGGTATGCCATCATTCCAAGACTATAACAGTGTGCGACTTTTGCGTAAGGGGATGTGTATGACTCGTGTGTATTCTTAGACCAAGCTTGGGAGAGGAGGGAGGGGACATCAGAATTATTGTGGGAAGGATCTCTGCCTCTGACTGCACAAAAATTTTTAGTCTAGACATGCCGAAATTTCAAGACCACGTGTTCATCCACTCAGCATCTGTGTTAGTGAGCGTCTACCACAGTGGCAAGATTTAACACTCTCTCCATACTCTACCTATCTAATTCCTTTATTTTTGTATGTCTTAATTAATACTCCTACTTAGGTAAAAAGTGATACGTGACTTAAACTTTTAAAGTGCATCATTAAAAAGGCAGAAGGAGCTGGGCACGGTAGCACATGCCTTTAATCTCAGCAATGGGGCAGAGGCAGGTGGGCCTCTGTGAGTTCAAGATCATCCTGGTCTATATAGCCAGGCTATTCAGAGAGACCCCATCTTAAAAAAGAAAGAAGACAGAGGGCTGAGAGATTGTATTAGACTCTGATAATTAGAGTGTTGGGGAGAGAGCGTATTGATGGGTGAAGCTCTTGCCACACAGCTGTGAGGACCCAAACTTAATCCCTAGAAGCCACATGAGAGGACAGTTGTAATCACAATAGTCCTATGAGAATCCCCAGAACCTAGTCTGGTGTATGAGGCTGAGAACGAGGGAAAGGGGAAGGACAGAGAGAAGAAAGAAGAAAGAAATTTATCTGTTTGTTTTGACAAGATTTATTTTCATGTGTATGAGGACTTTGAATACTTGTATATATATGCACTGTGTGCTTGGAGGTCAGAAGAAGGCACTGTGTGTGTATCATATGCATGCGGTTACCAAACAGGCCAGTAAAGGGCTCTGGATCCCCTTGCTCCAGAACTATGGAATTATTGGCAATTGTAAGCCACCATGTGGGTGTTGGGAACCAAACCTGGGTCCTCTGCAAGAGCAGCAAATGCTCATAACCACTGAGACATCACTTCTTCAGTCTCAAGAGAGACTCCATCTTAAACAGTGGAAATTGAGGGTCAACATTCAAGGTTGTCTTTAATCTTCACACGCACAAGGAACATGCGGGTACCATAACACTCACAAATACACATTTATCATAGACACTAGCCATACACATATACCAGACAAATACCTAAAACAGAGTGATCTTAAGGAGTGTGAGTGTGTGCTTCACCTTTACATTGGATTCTGAGGTTTCTAGAATCAAAACAAAACTAGATGAATCAGCAGCTGAGTGCGTATAATCCTAGCACTCAAGGTCAAGGGTGGAGGCAGGAAGACGAGGATTTAGACTTCAGCTGGGCTCGTTAGCATGATTTAAAAACAAGTGAAATATGAAATGAATTGTTTCTGTTTTCCTGGCGAAGTCATCCACCCTTCTGAGATGTAACATCCCTGCTGGTGGCCAACACTAAGAGGGAGGCTTTCTTGCCCATGTCACCGTCTGTCACTTTATGTGGAACCCCTTGCCCCAGCCTATGTTTTCTACCCCTGGATACACCTGATATCGAGCCAGAAGAATTTTCCACCTTCCAGTCTGTTGGGGACCCCGTAGATAAGATATCGCCTATAGTAAGAATGTAGAAGGTGAACTTGCCGGCCCAGGGGCCCCACGTGCAGAGGCCTGCGGTGGAAAGGAGCCTGGAGCACCTGATACTGCTGGAAAGCTCAGGTGGCCGGCTGCGGATGCAGCTGCCGGGGGCGGGGCTGACGCAGGCCTGAGGTGCACAGCGGAAGAGGAAGCTCCGTTCCTCGGACGGCACAGGGAAGGGACAGGGACCACTTTCATTCTAAAGCGAACCTGGCCACTCTGCAGTGCTGTCTGGTGCTGAAAGAGGAGGCTGGGGGCCACTACAGTTAGAGGTCCTCAACGCTGAAGAAAAAGGCGCCCATTAGAGTTTTTATTTCTTATGACGTTGAAATATGCTGCTGGTTCTACTCTGTTTCAAAGCAGGCTGAATGGAGAGGCCTTTCCAGAGCACGTGGCCATCCCTACCTAGCACCTGCTCAGAGCTCAGGAGTTGCAGCCTGTAACCCCATGTCCCCCCCCCCTAAACTGCCCTAATTGGGGCAAGGTGTAGAGTTTTGGTTTTGCTGGCCTTGCGGTCTTGAACCCCTAGTGAGGGGTTGGGGTGGAGTTGGAGAAGCCTAGATTCCTATCCAAGCCCTGCCTCTTTGTTTGTGACCTTGCAAAAGAGTCACGTCTTTCCTCTTTTGTGCCACTGGAAGACTACGGTTGTCATTGTGATTTTCTATTGCTGCCCCCTGCAGGTATCCATTAGAATCACAACAGGCAGAGAGGCAGGTCCTGGGACTTCTTTCCAGAGACTGGTTGTACATAAATGAAGATGCCCAATCTAGAAAATTAGATGCATATGAACTCAATACTATACCTAAGAGGATGTTAATCACAACTGTCTCTACTGGCAAGAAGTCAAAGCCCAAATTTCCAGTGTCAGAGGAGTACGAACGCCATGCTGGTTCCTCTTGCAGTGTGGAAGCACATGAGCTTTATTGAACTGGTTATGAAATAGCCCCCAAAATATTTTTCATCTAAGAAAAGTGGAGGTGAGCATGATTGTGCATACCTATAATAGCAGTCCCTGGGAGGTAGAGGCAGGAGGATCATGAGTTTGAGGCCAGCCTGGGTTACGTGAGACCCTGTCTCAAAACCCCAAAAGCAATAAAGTGAATGAATTAATGAATGAATTATTTAATTAATGTGCCTAAAATTTCCATTATGAGTCTATTTATGACCAAAGCAGATAGTTTTGTTATTGTTTTCTTTTGGTTGTTGTTTGTTGTTGTGTTTTTGCACTGAGCCATCTCCCAAGCCCCAGAAGACAGCTTTGTAGATATCTGTAGATGGTTTTGCAAGATTCAGGACTGAGTCAAAAAGGATAGATGGCAAAGTAGAACTCTGTTTAGAATAACGCCTGACCCTTTGATCTCTTAACATATGTTTGGGGCACCGAATACTTTGTTTTACTTTATTTTATTATAGTATATGTGTGTGGTTTACATGTGTGTTGTAGGTATACTCACCCAGATGTGCACATGCAGAGGTCAGCATCTGTTGGGTCTCTACCTTATTTTTTGAGACAGTGTCTTTCACTGCACTTGAAGCTTTTTGATTCAACAAGCCCTTCTACCTGACTCTGCTCCCTGACTACCTACCCTCTACCCTGCCTAGTTCTGGGACTATAGATAGACTTTTGGCTTTTATGGAGGTGCCAGAGAGCCAAACTCAGGTCCTCATGCTTGTATAGCAAGCACTTTACCTACTGAGCCATTCCCCCCAACAAGTATTGGCTCATTGACACAGTATCACTGTTGCTCATGAGACCTAATGCCTTGAAAGCTGGCTGTAGATTAGTGACTTGCCCCTGGCCGGAAGTGGCAGATCTGGGATGGATTCCTAAGGAGTCTCTGAAGGTGTGGCTCTTACTGCTTTTTCTGCTGGTGTGGCCATGCTTCAATGAGCCCAAGTGTTTTGTGCTTTCATTGATGTGGAGAACTACAGGCTGGTGATCTCAGTCTGTGACTTTAAGTTTAATATATTGCTTTGTCCTAATTTGAACAGGTTCCTGGGAGCTTCTGACAATATAGAAAGCTCATTAAATATCAAGATGAATGAGTGGATGGGTGGGTGGATGGATGGATGGATGGATGGATGGATGGATGGATGGATGGATGGACGGACGGACAGACAGACAGACAGAAGAGTGGGTGGATGGAAAGATGGATAGATGGGTGGATAGAATGAATGGACAGGTGGATGGATGGATGGATGAGTGGATGAACATGTGTGTTATAGGTATATTCACCCATGTGTATACATGTAGAGGTCAGAGGTCAGCATCTGTTGGGTGTCTCCCTCAATCTCTACCTTATGTTTTGAGACTGTGTCTCTTACTACACTTGGAGCTCTTGGATTCAGCAAGCCCTTTCTCTGTCTACCTGTCTCTGTCCCTAACTACCTACCCCCCATCCTGCCTAGTGCTGGGACTACAGACATACTCTTGTCTTTTATGTGAATGCTGAAGATAAGCAAAGCAAGATAATAGAGAGAATAGAACATGTAAATGTGCATTTTCCTTAAAGGCTGGATGAACTTGACTTAGAACCCAGAGTGTAGCTGCAACACAAACCCAGAAGCATGGTGGATGCTCTTGGAAGAGAGTCATTCACAATCCAGGAACACTTCCAGAGGTGATGGGACTTGGAATAGAGAAGTAGAGCCTACTACATGCCAGTTACTTTTTAGATGGTGTACATTGTCTTACTAACCCCTACTGTTTAGACGGTGTACATTGTCTTACTAACCCCTTCAGTTTCTTCTTACAGAAACAGCACAGGAAGATTGGGGGTTGCTTAGTATTACAAAGCAAGTTATCAGCAGAGCTAGGCAAGTTTTCCAATATGTCTGAACCCCGGCTGAGATGGGGTCAGGAAGAGTGGGCTTGCTTCATTCTCCCCATCTTTCTAGACCAGTAATCTGTGTCTTTATCAAAATTAGAGTACATTCCCACAGAGAAGAGCCTGACCCTTGAGGTCTGAACCCTGGAATGCCCTCTCCTACCTTGGATGCGTGAGTTGCCCTTGTGGCCTTCTTCATGTTTGCTTCCATGCATTATTTGAGCACAGCCCGTCATTGTATTAGCGTGCCCTTGAGTGGTGTGCTGTGGCTGTTTCAGGTTATTCCTCTGCCCTCTGCAGGGAATTGTGTCATTCTGACCTCTGCTGTGGAGGGGCATCCGAGTCAATGCCAAAAAGCCAAGTGAGGTGATTGCCCTTCTGAGAGCACCATTGTGGAGACATGCAGGCATAATCCATATTCCCATTATCCTGGCATGGCCCTGGATGGCAGTCCAGTGATGGAGAGCACCTGCCCCATCCTATCTGCTGGTCGGATCAGGACCTCTCTGATTTGCACTGCAAGAGCACAGGGAAACCCCTGGGTCTGGTTTTTCCAGTAGTAGGTGATGACTGTGGTGAGAACCTAGCTAGCATTCTGATAACTGCTGTGCAGTGGGCTCCTCCACCTACAGAGGGAGTGGAACCATGATCTTCAGCTTGCACCACAGAAACAGATGGACAGAAACTATGGTGACATACATGAAGCAGATAGGCAGTTGGTTGAGGCAGATGGGCTGGTCTCAGGGTTACTTTTGCAGGGAGGAGTGTTGATGTCAGCAACACACAATACCTTTTGCTTTCACAGAAGTGGTTGTGTGTTTTACCTCTCCTTTGGAGCCGTCTCTGGCCTTCAGATGTCTTTGATAAACCCAATTTTGGGTCTGCCTCTTGGCATGCCTGTGATGCTTCCTCTATGTTCTGCTTTATTTTTTTCTGAACCCCTCTTGCCCCTGCCAGCCGGTAGGATACCTCAGAGACCCAAGTTTACAACAGGCTTAAGGGTATGGGTCAGTGACATAGTCAGCAGAGCACCTAGCAGTTCTGAGTGTTCATCCCCAGAATGGGGAAACAAGCCTGCCTGGTGTCTCTCCCTACATGTCCCCAAGGCCCTGATCTCTCTGCTGTCATGGGTGACCACTCACTATATGACCCTGAATCAGATGGATTTAGAAGTTCCCTTTGGATGGTACCTTACCAATCACAAAGTCCAACCTGATTATTGCCAGCTGGCAAAATGGAGGCCAAGCAAGGGCAGGAAGAAACCTCAGATCCCCTAGCAAGACTGCATGGCATGGCAGAGTCAGGCCTGACTCTCTCTCACCAGCCTGAGGTCTTTGCGGTTTTCCCTGATATCTGAGGCTGCAGGTTACCAGGTGTGCTCCTCTGAGAGAGGTACAGTGACTGGCCTGACGCTCTCCCCGGCTGTCCTTCAGAATGCTCTCCTCTTTTACTGACTCCCTCAGAGATGAGCCAGAGTGGAGACTAGAAGGCCCAGCTGAGTCTGTTAGCCTTCCTACCAGACACGCACTTTTGGTTAGTTAAAGAGGGTGAAGTGGCAGGCATTCCCCTTCCCCTTCCAGTGGACCAAGGCTATGTTTCAATCATGCCTGGCCACTGAAAGTGCTGGCTCAGGAATCTTGTTTCTTTCTATTTTTCCAGAAAAAAAATAGAGAACACCACAGATGTTCTTGCTCTCCATGACCCCGGAAGCCACATTTATCCTCAGAGAAGAGTCAGCATCAGGCTCCGGAATGGTCCGTGGGATGTGGCTGGCAGCCCCACAGCCTTGCATTGAGGAAGGTGGAGTTTATGAGGGTTGGGACTCCTTGTCCTGAGCAGTGTCTTGTACCCTCACCCTTCCCCTCTCGGGATTTTAGGCAGCCCTTCTGTAAAACGTAGGGGCAGGCAGCATGGGGACTCAGGTGTGGGCACTCAAGGCTGCACCCTGGCAGCACCAGCAATGGTGTTCTCATCAAAGGCATTAACCTCCTCTCTTTCTCAAGGTTGCTGCCCGCCTATTTATAGAACTGACCAAGTGGACTCGACAATGATGCTGATGCTCACTGCAGCGTTTCTCTCCCCTCACTTTCCCTT
Organism: Ondatra zibethicus; assembly: GCA_004026605.1. Classification (NCBI taxonomy): domain Eukaryota; kingdom Metazoa; phylum Chordata; class Mammalia; order Rodentia; family Cricetidae; genus Ondatra; species Ondatra zibethicus. Next base: position 23,676 of record PVIU01020009.1, read on the forward strand.
CTGACTTCCCAGACAATGCTTTCCTGTGGATTCCTCTCCATGGAGAGTCCCGCAGGGAGGTGGGAAGAGACTCTGCTGTCTGTTGGACACCTGCTGTGCACACAGGCCCTGAATCACGCCCACAGTTCCATTTGTCCCCATTTACACATGTCGCTTTGAGAGGGCAAGTCGCCAACCCGGTGCCTCTCGGTGGATGACTGCAACTTGACCCCAAGCTCCTGCCAGTATCAACCCCTGGCTGCATGATGGTGCCTGTGGTGGCTGTGTCTTCTTGTGGGGTCTATTTATATCACCCTGACAGGCCTGTTCGTCATTTCCCAGGACCTACTGTGTGACACCCGAGCTTTGCCTCTCGGGGACATGTTTTATATCACAGGCACCATGAAGTCCTACTGTGCGCTGTGTCATGCTTGCCTGTCAGCAGACTACAGCTGTCATTGATGCCTATAATGCTACCTGATGATGCCTTGTCCCCCAGCAAGGACAAACATCATGAGGACCTGTTGTGTGAGCGACTGTACCTTGTCTTTACGAGGCAATAGCCATCTTGAGGACCTGATGTATACAGGAAGAGTTTTGTCTCCCCAGACACAGCTTGTCACTTAACTGACCCAAGTGCTGTGAGACCCTGCTGTGCACTTGGCAATACCTCATCTTTCTAAGCATAAGTATCATAAGAGCCTACTGTGCACAAGGTGGTAATTTGTCCCTTGAACAGGCCTGGTACACAGTAGGTTCTTGGTCGGGCTTAATTTCATCATGTGCCCAGGATGGGATGGAGGACTCCTGCTGTTTGGAACAGCATCGGGCAGGGAAGCTTTGTCCTTTTGGAACAGAGAGCAGCAGGCAGGGAAGGTGAGGACAGAAGGGCGTAGGCAGCCTCTGCTTCTGCTGATCTTGCCCGTACCCCAACAGTCACTCTTTGTTTTGCTGGAGCAGAAACACACCTGGTAGATCCGAGGCCCGTCTCTCTTGTATCTTCAGCTTCACAAAGGTTTGATTTTCCCCACTATTCCATCAGGGGATCCGCAGGGAATACTCAAGAACACTGTAAATCTTTCCCTGCTCCTTTTCTCAAGAATCCTTTCTAAAAAGAGTTTTGGAGAGCTGGCCTGCTCATTGCTCCTCCACCCTGGCCTGGCTTTGCCTGTGGAGGGCAGAGCTAGGCCCCGCCCACTGGGAAAGCCAGGGCCCCATGCTGTCTGAAAGAAACCTCACCCCTCAGCCATTGTTCCTTGAGAGTTGTGGAGTTCATAGAGCCCAGAGAAGCAGATTGGGGCAACAGTTTAGTGTCCCAAATTTAGGTGTTGTATTCTTATTTTCTCATATTGAAAGCAGTGTGCTTTCGTCATAGCACAGCCACAGGCAATCCCATCCGCAGGGAGGTACTGAGCTTGGTGATCTCTAATGCTTTGTGTTCTTGCATGATTTTTCTCCTCGCGTACTGAGATTGTGCTAGAAGCCATGATTTGTAGCCTGTCAATCCCACTTCACATTAGAATTTGTCATGTCCATGGCATTGCAAAACCTCTGTCAGTGTGCTCTTCCGGCAGCATACAAGCTTAGTACCTAGAGAAACCGTCACTGAGTCAGCCCAGCCCAGCTATGGGCGCCTTGTCAGCTGGGGCCGCCTTAGTAGAATATCACACAGTGGGTGGCTTGCATTTTAGGAACTGATTTGCTTGCATTTTCTGAGGCTGGAGCCTGAGGCAGCATGCAGGTGTTATCAGGTGACCTTCCTGGCTTGTAAAGGACTAGTTTTCTTTCTGTGTCCTATATAGAGGAAGGGAAGCAAGCAAGCAAGCTCTGGTGTGTATGCCCACCCTTCGTGTAGAACCACTAATCTCGTCATGAAAACCCCATCCTCATGGCCTCATCCCCCAAGGCCCCATCCTCTCACATTCACTAAAATAGGGCTTCAGTGTCTAAATTTGGGGGTAGCTACATACTGGAACCCCTGACATGAGGTATGTTTGCTGTTAATCCAGTACAAAGTGACTGTCCCCAGAACCCATGCTTCCGTCTCCATTACAGGCGCACTGTGAAAAAGCAGTGTGACTGACCTCAGCTTCTACCCCAGGGTGCAGACTTGGGCTTACTCCTTACTCCTTGTGTTTCTCCATCCTTATACTGGAAAACTGTACAGCAAAGATGGTGCTTATACTTGAAATTAGTAACTGTGTGTATAGGCCGAGAGTTCCTGCCCTCCGCTCCACCCGTCACTGTAAGACTTTCGGTTGTAGGAGGAAATGAAGGACAAGAGTTAGATACCTCCACAGCTAGAACCGCTTTGTTTTAGAAGGCGATGTCTCAAGATCTGCCTCCACCATGCTCAGGGTGCACGACCCACCAGAATGGCCAGAGTTCACCACAACACAGATTGAACACTTCAAGCTGAGATTTTGTAGTTAAGGAATAGGGATGGGGTGGAGAAGTTTCATTAGGGGAAGAAAGGGGAAGTCAGCCTTTTTCCTTAAACAAGCTGTTATTGAAACTGCAGAATCTGTTGTCTCATTTACAGCCACCTGGTGTCTTCAGTGGGGGCAGCTGCTTCACTTATGCAATCTCCAAATAACTGACTTCCTGAAACTCTGAGCTCAATTTTTAGCTTTGACTTTTTTTGGGGGGGGGGAGGGAAGGTCCTTTACCCATGATAGGATTCCCAGAGATGGTACGTGCCAGGTATGGGTTGGAATGCCTGCCACATACAGGCCCTTTGTAAGTGTTAAACTGCTGTTGTTGATGTTTTTGTTTTTGACTCTTGTATCTAGTATTTTATTGGGGTTCCGAGACCACTGTCAGGCAGGGTCAGTGTTTAGCTAGAAAGTTTCACAAGGTGTCACACGTGTTCAGCATATATTCCTGTCCCTTAGAATCTGTAGTAAATCGGAACCAGAATGCATTTATGCTCGAGACCCAGTGAGATGGCTCAGTGGATTCAGGAGCTTGCCTCCACACCTGGTGACCCGATTGATCCCTAGGACCCACATGGTGGGTGCAGAAAACCAGCTTCCACAAGTTGTTCTCTGACCTCTATGCATGTGCCACGTACGTGCATGTATACACATAAACACAAATAAATAAGTGTAATAAAAATTTTAAATGGTATAGCAAAAGACTAAATCTTCTCCAGAGGATTATACCCAATGCAGTGTAAGTGCCATGCAAGCAGCTGCTGCCATGTGCTGTGTAGGGAATGCTAACAGGAAACAGTCTGTGGATGCTCAGGACAGATGCAGACTTAAAAAACAATCCTCAGATGTGTGTGCACATATGTGTGCACATGGAAGCACAAGCCTCAGATGTGTGTGCACATATGTGTGCACATGGAAGCACAATCCTCAGATGTGTATGCACATATGTGTGCACATGGAAGCACAATCCTCAGATGTGTGTGCACATATGTGTGCACATGGAAGCACAATCCTCAGATGTGTGTGCACATATGTGTGCACATGGAAGCACAATCCTCAGATGTGTGCACATATGTATGCACATGGAAGCACAAATTTGGTGTTTGATGTCTTCCTCGGTGACCCTTCACTTACTTATTGAGACAGGGTCTCTCAGTACTTTCCAGAGTTTGTGAGTTAACTAGTTTAGCTAGCCAGCTTGCCCTGGGGATCCTGGCCCTGCTTCCCAACTACTGGGATTACAAGAGGTTGCCATGTCAGCCTGACTTTAGGGTCCTTGGGATCTAATGTCGCATATGTATGGCAAATGCTTGTAACCGCTGAGCAACCCGCCACCACCCAGGTCTCTGGATGCATTAAAAACAAAACAAAACACAAAAATTTTTGTTCTGTGGCTGAATGAATCTGTGGATGTCAAACTATGGGTACAGAGGGCTTATGGGGGCTAACTGTTCTTGAACTGGGCTCAGATTTAGATACGAGTAACAGTAGTGAAGTCTAGAGGAGGCCCAAGCTTCTAGAAGCCCTCAAAGCATCACCTAGGGCACATATTATCCTTCTAGGGTCAAACCGTGATGTGTGTGATACTATCTGGCTTATTGGGGGCCAGTCACACAGGCATTCTATGGTACCCACGTTCCAGACTGCAGAAGACAAGCAGGTGCTCAACATAATCACGCTGTGCGCACAAGCAGTGTCCAAGAGGGAGTCCCTGCATGAGCTACAGTCCAAAGCCAAGGTCGCCAACACCGGCCCAGGGCCCGCTCTGCATTCAGGCCGTGTAAGGATGGGGCCTCAGGTCTGCTCAGTTCAGTCTCCTCTGCACAGGTATCTTGAGAGATGACTTTGTGTTTGGACCACTTGAAATTGGATGGGACAGATGCTCCATTTTCACATGCGGTGGTGTGGGGAATGGGACTAAGGCCTGGTTCCTCCTCCATGTGTAGAGTCTTGATAGGAGGTGAAGTGATGGCAGAGTGGGAGTGCCCCCTTGCCTCTAACTGTGTCCCCCTCTCTTCAGGCTCTCAAGGGCTCCAAGAAGCTGGTGCTGTCTGTGTACTCAGCTGGGCGTATCCCTGGGGGCTATGTCACCAACCACATCTACACCTGGGTGGACCCGCAGGGTCGCAGCACATCTCCTCCCTCCAGCCTGCCCCAGCCACATGGCAGCACCCTGAGACAGCATGAGAGTGTCCTACACCTCCTGCAGAATGGAGATGAGAAAAAGGTGAGATCTGTCTGAACGGGTAAAGATGGTGGACTTGGGGAGGCCTTGGGTTTCCAAGCTCTTTGTACACCCAAGGGACCCTCAAAGCGAGAAGGAAGGACCAAGGCTCTGTTACTTCTTTTGCATCCCTCAAGTTTGTTCCTGGCTTCTGCTTGTGACCTGTAAGATGTATATTGCCTTATAGGATAAGCTGCTGCCACAAAGTGGTACAAATACTCTGGTTTATTGGGACTCTTTCTCCCACAGCAGAATGGAAGGGACCTTCTGGTCTGGTATACAGCTCTGAACTAGGACTTATTCAGGGATGTGGATTCTACCATCCACCAGCTCCTAGGGTGTGGTCCCTTTTGAATCTGGGCCATAGCAAGCTCCTGCCTTAGCATCTAGGACAGAGGAAGAGAGAAAGCTTGGGGTACCCTTTACATGTGAACTTTACATACATTGAACTCTTCCAGCTTGGACTGTACAAAATCTGCATCATGGTCCTGGGAGTGCCTTGGGCTGTAAACAGCCGAAACCAACTTGACTGACTCTGGAATTTGAGAATGTACTAGAAAGGTGTGAGTAATCTCAGAACTGGACCCGAGAAACTCAGGGTGTATCTGCAAAGGATCCCCACCACAGTGGCCCATACCCTTCCCTTCCAGTCTCTGTTTCAGGGAGGGAACATCTTTTTGACTGGCAGGATAGCTTGAACCTTGATTGACAGGACCACTAGCCCTCTAGCTGTTGAAGAAAGGGGTTCTGTAGTCCAAAGGAGGTCAGGCATCAGTAAATGTCCCCTATAGAATCTTCTTCCTTCTCCTTCAGAGAGTGAGATATTTCGTACAAGAAAGAATGGGGGAAATGATTGAAATGCTCCCCCAAAAGCCTTAACCCATCTGGGTGTGTTAGCATGGTTCTGTTTGCATTGTGGGTGCTTCTGGAATCAAGAATACCTGTTACTGTTATCCTCACAGAGTCTCTTCTGTTTTAGGACTTTGATCCTTACAGACAGGAGACCACATAACTTGTGGTCTGGGCCAAGCTCCTTCCTCCACAGACTCTTTCTCAGATCTCTTTTTCCTGTCGATAAGACCATAACATTTACTTAATGTGGTTTGTATTCTTTGCACAAACATCAATATGAAGGACGCAGGGAGATTTCAGTGACTTGTTGGGAGGTGATGGTGTGTGGGAGCCCAGCTGGTGTGCACAGGACGTCAGCCAGAAAACAGGCCTTCATGCCTCCCTACCAGGGACACCCACCTTAGGCCACCTTGAGGGGAGTTATCAGCCACCTGGGTAATGGTCAAGGCCAGCTTTGCAGATTAGGTGGAGAACCCACTTTGTTGTTTTCTGAAGCTGCTGTCCTGGGTAGAACTGAGTCCAGAGCTAAAATTGCTATGATTTTGGCTGGTCCTGAACTCGTGTGGCTTGAGCATTGTGCCTTCCTGAGTTCTTGAAACCACCTGCAGGGTGTGCAGCGCCAGAGTCTGAGCCACAGGGTGAAAGGTAGAGAGGTGAGATCCCAGGAAGCAAAATAAAGAAAACCTGTGTCTTGGCCCCCTTGCTGCTGTGGCAATAAAAGCACCACTGACTGGGCAATTTATAAGGACATGAGTTTTTTTGGCTGGTGACAGAAAGGCTGATCATTAGAGAATGTGACACCTGCACCTAATGAGGGCCATGGTGCTGGACACAAAGTCAGCCCAGGTTTTCTATACGCTGCAATGTAGAGAACATATTTATTTATTCTATGGATCGGGTAAAAGCCCATGAAGGAAAATGAAGTTCCCAGAAGGAAGTAACAGGAAGGGCGGACCTCTCTTAGAAGTTGACAAAGGAGCCACCAAGTACCATTTTGGAGCATGAAAGTCTTAGGAAGTCAGGACAGCATGTGCAAAGTTGCCAAAGTAGGACTGAGCCCAGTAACTTTGAGGTATTGAGTGGACAGGAAGATGGAGGTGGGGACATTAGATGAAGTCCCGCACCCCCAACCATGGGCATTAAGGGCAGCTTATAGAATATGGAAGCTGCGTCATCGAGGCAGGGAGACTGCAGACACCACAGGAGGCAGGGTCTACCCCATGCCAGCCCAGGTGTCCTTCACAGGTGGCAGGAGGCAGGATCTACCCCCATGCCAGCCCAGGTGTCCTTCACAGGTGGCAGGAGGCAGGGTCTACCCCATGCCAGCCCAGGTATCCTTCACAGGTGGCAGGAGGCAGGATCTACCCCCATGCCAGCCCAGGTGTCCTTCACAGGTGGCAGGAGGCAGGATCTACCCCCATGCCAGCCCAGGTGTCCTTCACAGGTGACAGGAGGCAGGATCTATCCCCATGCCAGCCCAGGTGTCCTTCACAGGTGGCAGGAGGCAGGATCTATCCCCATGCCAGCCCAGGTGTCCTTCACAGGTGGCAGTAGGCAGGATCTACCCCCATGCCAGCCCAGGTGTCCTTCACAGGTGGCACAGTGCACGTGTCCTGGGGTTAAAGTGTGTCCGGTGTAGCAGGAACGGGTCAAATGGTATGTCTGCTCTTCTGGACTGTGTGTCCTTGGGCAGGTTGTATAACCTGTGTGAGCCTGGGCTTCCTCCTCTGTGACATCCCTGGGGAAACTCCATGGTAGTGGGGTTCTGGTTTGAACCCTGATCTTCCCTCAGTCCTCAGTGCCTGAGACAGCATGGGTGTTCATGGCAGGAATCATTTGGGTGCCAGCGGCATGACTTTGCCTAGAAGCAGCCTGGAAGGTCAGTCTTTGTTCCACATCTAATCTGAATCCGGTTGGAGCAGCATGGAAGCTCAGTCTTTGTTCCACATCTAATCTGAGTCTGGCTGGAGCAGCCTGCAGAGAAGAGCTGCTGGCGTCTTTGGTGGTGGCCTTTAAGAAGCAGCTCTCATGGTAACCCTGCCCTCTAGGAATGGGAAATATTTCCTGAACCCTACCAGTCCCATGCCACTCCTAAATAGGGACATGCAGCCAAAGCCAACAGGTCTCTGGGCCTCTACCTTTGGGGTCTGTGACAATTGTCATCTTGACAGGATCTACAGTCAAGCTTCTGGGCGTGTCTGTGAGAGGCTGTCTGCATTATGCTAATTGAGTTTGGAACTCTGACCTTGAATGTGAGAGATACCATTCCGTGGACTGGGGTCCCAGACTACACAAAAAATAAAAAGCTTCTGGGCTCCGATTCCTCTCTCTCATGTGAGCAGCGAGTCTGTCTCTCTCCTTCCCACCGTGATGAGCCCCAAACAAACCCTGCCTTCCTTAGGTTGCTTTGCCAGAGATTTTGTTCCAGCAACAATCAAAGCAGCTAACCCTAGGAACATCGTGGAGGCCATTTTCGCTCTTGTTCTGGTGCTCTCCCTAGACTCACATCTGTCTTGAGAATCTGAGAAATCATAGAGGAACAAGGGTACACTTCATGGTTGCTGAGCTTTTCCAACTGATCGCCACCATGGCTGGGTCCCAAGTGCACAGTAGATTCTCTGAGTGCATCTCCCTTGCTGTGCACCCCACACCTTCCATGTTACACAGTGAAGTCATGTAACAGCACCCCACCCCAACTCCCACGACCAGCACTCTGTTTTCTGTCTCTAAACTCTGTGAACCTTGGAGGACTGAAGTTGTGTTTGTCCTTCTGTGACTGCCAGGTGTCACTGTGTGTGGTGTCGTCGTGATGTGCCCATGTTTGTAGCATGTGCCAGAATTTCCTTTCTTTCCAAAGTGGAGTACTGGCCCACTGTGACTGACCTTTGTCATTTAGGGCCATTGTTAACATGGCCTTCATGGCTCATAAGCCACAGGTATGTGCCCTCCCTATTCCAGAGGCCAGACTTCCCAGCCAAGATGTGTGTCTGTGAAGATCTGGCTCCTGGTTTGTAAATGTCACCTTGCTGTGCCCTAGGGCAGAGGAGTAGGCATGGCTTCAAAGCTTCTTTCATGGACATATAATCCTAATGCTAAAGACTGTCTCCATGGCACCCACTCTCAAAGCCTCACTTCCAGATACTGTCACATGGGGACTAGGTTTCAGCGAGGATTTGAGGACACAGACCTTCAGTGTGGGATGTAAGAGAAGCTGCCCCTTGCTTTTCTGTTGGTGGGCGTCTGGGATGGGTCCCTCTACTGTGAGCACTGTCACTGCTACCACAGCATACACACACATCTCTGGTCCCTCTACTGTGAGCACTGTCACTGTGATCACAGCATACACACACATCTCTGGTCCTTCTCCTGTGAGCACTGTCACTGTGATCACAGCATACACACACATCTCTGGTCCTTCTACTGTGAGCACTGTCACTGCGACCACGGCATACACACACATCTCTGGTCCTTCTCCTGTGAGCACTGTCACCGTGATCACGGCATACACACACATCTCTGGTCCCTCTACTGTGAGCACTGTCACTGTGATCACAGCATACACATACATCTCTGGTCCTTCTACTGTGAGCACTGTCACCGTGACCACGGCATACACACACATCTCTGGTCCCTCTACTGTGAGCACTGTCACCGTGATCACGGCATACACACACATCTTTGAGTGTCCACTCTCAGATCTTTGGGCACTGCTGGATTGTGTGGTTATACTGGGTCTAAATTTTGTGTTTTGTTTTAGACAGTGTCTCTTGTAATTCGGACTGGTCTTCAAGTTACTATGTAGTCAAGGATGGCCTTGAATCCTCACTCTGCTATTGTTACTTGTTTTATTTATTTATTTGAGTATTTGTGAATGTACCACATGCACACCTGACATCTGTGGAAGTCAGAAAAAAGTATCGGATTCTCTAGAATTGGAGTTATGGATGATTGTGAGCTACCATGTGGGGCGCTGGGAACCAAACCCAGGTTCTCTGCAAGTGAGCAAGTGCTCTCAATTGCTGAGTTGCCTCCAGCCCCTCTACCTTTACCTTTTAAGTGCTGGGATTATAGGTGTGCACCACTATATCTGGCATCTTGGGTTTTGATGTTTTAAAAATGTTTTATTGGCATATATTAACTCTACATGATAATGGTTTCTCTATGACATTTTCAAACATACATGTACATGATGCATTTTGAGCATATTTACCTACTCTGCCCTCTCTCACCCCTCCCACTTTTAGTAGTCTCTTCTCTTCCCAGCTCTAACCTGGCGTGCCTGTGGAGGCCGTAGGCTTACATCAGGATGGCTGCCTCTATCAGTGCCGCTCCCTGCATCTGGAGCTCGCCGTTCAGTGCTAGGCCAACTGGCCAGCGAGCTCCCTGCCTCCTTCTGTCCCTGCTGCTCCCCAGCTCTGGAGTTGTAGTCACACACCACCGTACCCAGATTTTTACATGGGTGCTGGGTATCAACACTCAGCACCTCACGCTTGCACAGCAAAGGCTTTGGCAACCAAGCCATCTCCCCAGTCCCTGGTTTTGGTTATAAAGATGGGGTCTCATGTAGCCCAGGCTGTGGCTTTTCTCCTTCTCCCACTGGGATTGCAGATGTGAGCCACATAGCTGGCTCAGTTTTTATTTCCTTCTGAAAGGAGCTGCTGTATCATTTTCTACAGCAGCTGTGCTGTTTTATTCTATCCACAGCACACAAGGACCCAGTGTCTCTTCTCTGCTTGTGAGCAATCAGTCACCCTAACTCGGGTTGGCCTTTCCCTCATCTGTCTTCACCATGGACTTTTATGTGACACCTTAGCAGCGTGATGACAGTGCTGGAGGTCACACCTGGGACACAGCAGAGTTTAAGCAAGGCCAGCCTTCCCTTTCCAAGCTTCTAGTCGCCACCCACTCTAGCACCCAGTGACTCCTCTGAAGAGCCTTGGGGCAGAGAAGGGCTTGTCCTGGCGCATTGCCTGAGGGCTGTAAAAGGACAAGGCAGGTGCCTTCCTCTCCTGCTAGAGGGACTGAGGCAGGGTTCCCAGAAGAGAGAGTATGGGGCTGGCCTTGGGAGGGAGCTTCCGGCAGAGGGCACAGGTGATGGTAATAAAAGTTTGAAAGAATAACACAGGTCCTAAGTAGTGTTGTTTGGTTGTGCAGCCACATGCTGAGATGCAGGCTGGGAGTACCGGTGAGTGAGGGTGCATTCGTGCAGGACGCAGACATGGGGAAATGAAAAGAATGGATTCCACATTTGCAGAGACCCTTGGCAAGGTCCTGGAAGTGAAAAGGATCACACTCTTTTAAAGGAAGGGAAGAAACTGGCTGAGGACATGTTAGTGAGGATATGGCAGGTTGTAGCCAAGGCGAACTGGAAGCAAACTTGTAGGAAGGTCCCTGTCTGTGCAGAGTTAGCACACCGCGCTCTAGGAAGGTCCCTGTCTGTGCAGAGTTAGCACACCACGCTCGCCCCATGTGTATAACCAGGGTGAGAGGGTTCCAGCACTGAGTATGAGTTGGAAGCAACTTGCAGTGAAAGTGGTGTGTGGATGTAGCCCTGACCTGGGTCGGGTATTGACTGGACAGGAAGAAGAAAGAGCAGGGAGGCAGCTGGGTGCAGGGGAGGGTGAGTGTTGCTGGGGCTCTTAAAAGGAGGCTTCAGACCCTCCCCTGGGGAGCGGACTGAGCTGGGGACTCTGTTCCTGTGTTCTGTGTGTAAAAGTGAGATGTTTAGCCTTGGCTCATTTATAGCAGTCCAGAGACAGGTT
>PVIU01020010.1:0-34870 GCA_004026605.1 Ondatra zibethicus
CTTTCCTCCCTCCCTCCCTTCCTCCTTCCCTCCATCCTTCCCTCCCCCCAAAAGGCCCTACACAACAATAGAACATTCCGTGAGCACATGAAGGCATAGACCACCAGTACCAGAGAGACTTTTCTCATCCCAGATGCAAGTGTGGCTAAGGACAAGAGAACACTGGAGGCTTCCTGCCCCCCCCCGCCCCTGCCAAAATCGTTCTTCTTGGGTTTTTGTTGTTGTTGCTGCTGCTGCTTTCTGTTCAGAAACATGTCACCATGAGCAATGATGGTGCCCACATTTCAAGCAATGATGACTTTGGCTTTGCAACCCAGGTGGCAAATTTCCCTAAAGCCCACCAAAGCCCTGAGTCAGCCTGTCCTATATAACCGCTCTACCTATACATAGCTTAGGTCTCCATAGTATTGTCATTTCCTGCCACCGTCCTTATTCATCTTCCCCCTGACGGTGCCACAGCTAAACTGTTTCTGAGTCAGGATAGTTGGGGAAGTAACATCCTCAACAAGCTGGAGATGATCCAGGCAGGTTCAAGTTTGACATGCCAGTTGCTCCTGTGTCATGGAGTTTGCTCACCCTCTTGGGAAGAAATAAATCAGGCAACACAATCCTGTGTTTACTGCACGTTTAAAAATTGTCCAATGCCATACCTAATTTACAGGAGAAATCAGATGTCCCTGCTGGATGCCACTGGCCCGAGATGGTCTTCTGTGAACTCACTGTGGGATGCACAATAGAATTCTCCCTGCTCAGGACCTCGAGTCTCTCTCTCTGTTTAATGAATCACTTAACAGATGACCATTGGGTCCCAACTTTCACATCCTGGCCTCCTTCAGGAAGCTCACAATTTGTTGGAACAAACAGATAATAAGTTCTGAAAGCCAATACCAGTCCGTGTGGACATATTCTAGAAAATAGCAATTCTAATGGGACCAAAGAAAGGCAAGACTCAGCCAGGACTGCATATAGCAGGAATCTGTAAAGGGGCTTCTAGGAGACATACTAAAATTCAGGATGAATAGCCCCTATTATCTAAAAGGCTTGAGACCAGAGTGTTTCAGGTTTGAGTGTTTGTTTTATGTTCTGAAATACTTACATATGTAAGATAAGACATATTGAGGGGAAACATATATAAACATGAAATCCACTATGTTTCCTTAATTCTGCATACACATAGGGTGAAAGTAGTAACATATACGGTGTCATCTGCATTTGCTTTGACCCACTGCATGTCATCAGATCTGAAACCTGCCACGTATAACCCCATACCAAGGTTCCAGAAACTCCAGATTTTGGAGCATTTTTAGGTTCAGGTTTTGGAGATTCAGGAAGGTGCAAATCTGACTAAGTAGTGATGGTTAACAAAAGGTGGTGGTAATAAAAACAACTGCTTATCAATGGCCTAACAGCAAGAAGGTGAGAGATAGATTTGAGAGACCGAGAAACCCATATGGCCAAAGTAAAATTTGCAAAAGGAACACAGAAGGTAAAGGTAAGCCGCGCTGAAGGATTTAACCTGGCACAGCAGCTAAAATCTTATTTCTAAAATGAAAAAGAATTGGCCAAACTTGATTTCGATAATGTATTTTAGCCAACATAATGTATCCTAATTATTCTATCAATGTGATAGTGATTATACAGCATTTTACCAGCCTTTGTCTACTAATTCTTTGAAATCCTTGTATGTGCATATGTTGTGGGGTATATGTATGCGTGTAGGCCTGGAGAAGCCAGAGGACAAAGTCAGTTGTCGTTCTTAGGTGCCATCTACTCCTTTGTTTTGATTTTTTTTGAGTTTGTACCAGGCTAACAGGCTCCCTTTCTGGCCTGGAACTTGCCAAGAACTCCAGGACGGATGGATGGCTCTATGGTAAACCCCAGAAACCATCCTGTCTCTATTTCCCCAGAACTTAACTTGTAGGCACCACTAGCCCAGCATATTTTTATTTTATAATTTTGGGAATTAAACTCAGGTTCTCAAGGTGCAAGCTGAGCTTCATCTCCAGCTCCAAATTTGTCATCTCTAGCTTGTCTCAGACATGGTTCAGCACCTCTCAAGTGCTCCACAACCCATGAGCTGCTGTTCCACATGATGCAGCTACAGACTTTGTCCTCAGATGATACAAAGTCACCAAAAGTGGCGAGTAGTGGAGCATGAAGATTGCACAGGCTGCTTCTAAGTGGATAATGGATGATGGATTTGATGGGGAAAGGAAATAGCAGGGGAGACAGGAAGGAAAGCTCTGTAAAGGTCTAGGGGTCATATCCACAGGAGAAGTCTAGGGGATGCCAAGGAAACAGATCCTGGTGGAGTTCAGGAATATTTCGGGGGAGACTTAGCCATTTTGACATGCGTGTCTATGAACCACTCCTATCCAAAAGCTCCTTTGAAAGACACAACAATGTGTTTAATTTACCCTATATGACTTCTTCAGGGTGGAAGCCAATCCTTGCATGAGAAGCAACATAAGCATGATCCACTTCCAAGAGCCTTAAAGGAAAATGTCCAAGTGACCGTTTATGGCCCTCTTTTGACCCTCATCATCTCCATAAGTGAGATGGGGGGATGGTCCAGATAACTCGAGTACATTGGTGACTGATTTCTCTCTCTGATCGGCAGGCACGTTGAACCTATAGACTGAGGAGGGGAGGAGGTAGGAGGGCTTCCCAGGGGTGATGACAGCCAGAGAGGGCTGAATGAGACAACGAGACATTCCCAGGCCCCATATTTCGTTTACCGCCAGTGACTTCCAAATCAAATGAGTCCAATCCGCAGATCAAAATGAGATTCTTCTTATTGACTTACCTGAAAGCTTAGCCAGCTCTCAGCAAATGGAGCCGCGTGCATCCTGCAGTCTCATCAAGCAGTGACAATCGCAGAGATGTCAGAGCTGGGCAGAGGCCAGAAAATCTGTCACTGATGCATGAGGCTGGGGAAAATCCAATGCTTATTGGCCTGGCAGGGCTGACCTGGTTTGTCCATAAAGGAATAGCAAATGCAATTTGAAAATCACATCGAACTGATAAGAGTTTACAAGGTGGAGCTGGAGATGCCTTTTCAAGAGCAGACACATTAGATGAAGAGCGACGACACAAAACAGATCTCAAGCTCAGTATCAGACAGTGTGTGTGTGTGCGCGCGCACATGTGTGTGTGTGTGTACATAGGTACATGTGATTGAGTACACCTACACAGAGGCATGGAAACCAAAAGAAGACATTGGATGCCCTGCTCCATTTTTCTCAACACCTTGCTCCCTTGGGACAATGTTTCCTTAAATCTAGAGTTTGACTGGTTCACAAGGCACTGGGATGACAAGCATACATAACCATGCCTGGCCTTTTGCCTAGGTTCTGGAGACTTGAACTGGGGTCCCCATGCTTGCACAGCCAAGATCTCTTGTCCATTGGACCGCCTTCCTGTCTTCAGACAGTATTTATTGAAGTATGTCCTACATACTGTCTTTATCCTAATCACCCAATGAGCTATTAAAATGTACATATATAGCTCTAACCCCTAGAAGAATTAAATTAGAATACTTGAGGATGGGGCCTGAGAAATCTCCCATTTAACAAGCTCCTAGACCATTCTTGAAAATGCTACAGTCTACAAAATCCAAGAAAAGAAATAGAATTGCAGAGTTTCTCAGACTTTGCTATGAACTGGCTATACAGCCTTAGGTGGAGAACAGCAGAGGCGCACTATTAAGTAAGGAGGAGTCACAGGCCACCTCCCCACATGAGAGCTGTGCGGTGACCATTATTGTTCATTGGAGCCCTCTCTCTTAGCCTCGCTACAGTAGAGTCCAGGGGTGGTCTCAAGTGATCCTGAAGTACATTCTGCTTCCCATGTTTTATCTCCACGAGTCACCTGACCTCAGTTTCTTTCACTGTAAAATAAAATTGGGTTCTATTTTCTGCTTTGCTATTTTGAGGATCTAGGTAAATAATATATAGAAATTTGGGGGTAAAAGGTTTTCAGAGGTTAGAGATATGACATGATAGTATTAATCCATGATGGAATGCTAATTATATTTATGCTATTTCCATGGTGTCAAATTACTCCTCAAGAAAAAAAAATACTGTGTTATAAGGCACAATAGAAAATACAAAAAGATAGTCTTGTTCCTTTCTATAGATCAGAAAATGAAAAATGGACCAAAGTCATGTTGTGGTGCCCTTTGATGTTGCTGTCAGCCTCAGAGGGAACAAGGGCCTCAACATCCCGATATTCTAAGTGGCATGTCCAAAGACTATAAAAACCTATAAGACAGAAGAGCCCTCATAATGACCACCGCTTCACATGGAACTCCTGTTTGTCGATAATTTGCCTCCCACCATGTCCTTAATAACTACCCAATGGTAGAAAACTTGCTTCTGATGGGTTTTGCGTCTTCACAACTCTGTGCTTTCTTGTGCCATACTCTTGATCTGAACTGTCCCTATTTCAGATTCTCCTGCCAGATTCCTACCTATAAAAATATCACAGGCATATGAAAATACTTTACCTTGAGAGTATTGAATTTGGTGCAAAAAAAAATAAAAAAATATTGAATTTGGTGCAAAAAAACCAAATAAAAAATATAAAGCAAGTAAATACACAAGCAAAATCCAAGGGTGTGAGTTAAATGCCTAATGTTAGACGAGTTATAAATAAACACAGGTGTTCAAAGTGTTTATCAGTTCATATATTCTTATAAAACATATTTAACAGCAGGAGAGATGGCCATGATATAATTTTGAATGAAGGGAAAAGCAAGAACTATTTTTTAAAAATCATCCATAAATACATATGAAAGAAGGAAACAGTTTGTGGGCTACATCTTCATTTGTTAAACTATAGCATGAGGCGTTTATGAATTGGCCATACCAAGAAAAACAAGGCATACTAACTCTCAGAACCAAGACAGAGACCTCTCAGGGAACAACCACAAGCACACTGCTCACTATTTTATTGCAATAATTTTCTGAAGGACTTGTTCTGATGCTCCCACGGTTAGCATTTATGTAGCACACCTTCTCTGTTTCTTTCTCCATGTCTTTCTCCTTCTACATCTCAGATACAAAACGTTAGTGGAAGGTTCCATTTTGTTCATCCATTAGCCAGAATGGGGGCCATGCAGTGGAGAGACCTTCAGGCCAGGTTACTTCATGGCCAGAGCTGTTCAGCCCATAGACTGGTACTTTGAAATTTGCTCTGGTGAGTCATGGGCAAGCTAGCATGGCCATATGATATGGATGTGGAAGGATGTAAGGCAAATACTGGTATAGCTGATTCTCTCACAAGTGCTGTAGGCATAGTAGGTACTCCAAACCTCATGCACGTGATCTCCCATTATAGTCATTAAAATGGTATCCTTGGAAGAAAAAAAATATCTGCAGTTATATCTACCGGTGGGAATGGAAACCTGCTATGCGTCTGAACTGCTTTTATGTGATAGAAACCCCTTCACTATGTCATGGTTCATGAGCGAAAGTCTTTCCTAAAATGATTATCAAATACTTCATAGTAAGCTGGAATTCTTTTTTTCCTCCATTTATATCTTTTCCTAGACTGAGGTATTTCCCCTGCCCTGTCCATTTTGGGGTCCTCAGTGAATTAATCCAGGACTCTAGATTTTGTCATAAACCACATATTGGGGTGACATTTATCAACAGTCTAGTCACGATGAGATCATATGTTTCATGGTAAGGGAGTATGGATTAGAAGTGTTAGGTAGGAGGAACAGAGACGTGAAAGAAATACAGAGACATAGGATAGTACTGGGAGCACAACTCAGTGAATACTGAGCACTGAATCCATCCACATTTATTTTCCATACACTTTTATACCCCAATACAAAAAGGGGGGAAGACGGCAAAAGACTGCTTTAACATGACACAAAGGACAATCAGAACAGTCACTTGCTTCAATATTTGAAACATCAAGCCATTATTTCCTGAGCAAAGAATTTTGATGTTTTAAGCAGGATATGCAGTAAATACACCCTAGACCAAGTATCCTATAGGCAGCCACTCCCTATGTCAAACCTACTATTTTATAATAGGAGCAGGAATAGGCTTGAATTCTCTGACCTGTGGTCAGAATGGAGCAGATCCACCTCTAGAGGCCATGTTAATGTCTAAAACACCAAGTTACCAACCCTAAGTCAGGGTTTCTTGTTTGTGGCCACACCTGTTGTCAACAACTTTGAAAGAGTAAAAATAAGCTCAAACTCTCTGACTTTTAGTAAGAGTGGAACAGTCTCACATCTTTGTGCCACCTAAACTCCTGCTTTTTATTTTATTTAATAAAGCCCATGCTTCTGCTACAGGACAGACGACTGAGTCTGCCTTGGGAATGCTTTCCCCATTTTCCAGACTTACCTGGCAATGGTACATATATTCTGTCATGGATATCCTATTTTAGGTTGCCAGTGGTGGTGGTGGTGGTGATGGGAATCTTACCTGTCTTTCACTACCAGGTTCTGTAAATAAAGGGTTAAGGGAGAATGCATCTCTAGGCACCATGCGCCTCTGAGCCAACTTTCTGTCGAGAGTGTTCATCAATAAGTAGGTAATTATATGCAAGCAGATAATGTTTTGCCATATACATGCTCCTATGGTTGCAATACCTCCTAATAAAGGAGTGGAGGATGACCAGAGGTGGGATTGCCTTTTTTAATTGGTCAAGGATGTCTTTAACAGTTTTTTTGCTACATCAAAATCCAAATTTGTTTTATTAAACATACCAAACCTAAGGACTTATCATATCAAATTTTTCTCAGACAAGCTCTAACCTTCTCTTAATCAGTAACATCTTCATAGTGAACTAATGCAGTTACATGCCCATGCTAACAGATATGGAAGGTAAGTGCTCATTGTTAAAGACACCACACACTTCAGGCACAGGGCCCAGAGGCCCAAGTTGAATCTGACCTCAAAGCTCCCTAAGGACTAGATTTCAGAAGGTACTGTGCAAACCTCCAAAGAAAGGAAGCAGGAGTTGGGGATTTAGCTCAGTGGTAGAGTGTAAGGCCATGAGTTTGGTCCTCAGCTTTGAAAAAAAAAAAAAAGACAAAGTAACAAAAAGACAAAATGAGGGAAGCAATCAACAGTCCTAGTCAGTTATGACACTTATGAACCCAACAGCCAGCATGGAATGATAACCCTACGTCTGTAGTGGTGGCATACTTACTTTGAATGTGACTCCTCCTACAGGCTTCTGCAGGCAACTATATTCAAGTGCAAATACCCATACACATGCATATATGTATTTTCATATGTATAAAAATAAGAATAAGTCTTTTAAGCACTTATTTCAATAAATGACTTAGTTCTTCTCAATACATTTTAATTAATATCAGTAGAAGAGTAATAAGAGGTTATTTCTGCCATAATCTTTATTATTTCTATCATGAGTCTCTACATAAAAAATAGAGTATTATATACAATAATCAAATTGAGTTTCAAAGAAGAGGTCCATACTGATAACCATTAGCTGGAACAAATATATGGAAGTGTTGGTCTTGGTCCAGAGTACTGTGTTTTAAGAGAATAAATTGGCAACATTAAGGGTGGTAGCATGTTGGTATAATTTGGAGAAACCACAACACATTCAAGATGTGGGTGGTTATCTTGCATAACTACATCTCTAGTCATCCTGGTCTTACAATGTTGACAAATGGTACAACTCGTGGGGGTGTATAAAATCTATTCTGTTCAAAGGTGAATCAGGACAGAAACCAGCATCCCTTCATAGCTCTCAAGTGAGTCAGTTACCAAAGATCACTCTTAAATCCTCTATGTTCTCCTCCATGGAAGAATTGGCAGAAAAGAAATGGTCTTGGGTTAGACAGTCTCTTAAGAGGTGGAAGCAGGTCGGTGAGATAGCTCAGCTGGTAAGGACATTTGCTGCCAAGCCTGATGCCCCAGGTTCAATATCCAGAACTCACATAGTGAAAGAAAAGAAATGACTCAGACAAGTTGTTCGCTGACATCCACATATTCTCTATGGTGCACACAAACACATTAGTAATAATAATAATAATAATAATAATAATAATAATAATAATAATAAGAAGAAGAAGAAGAAGAAGAAGAAGAAGAAGAAGAAGAAGAAGAAGAAGAAACAAAAGTAAGAGAGCCTTCTCCCAAACATTTCCCATTGTTTCCCCCCTCTTTGCCTAACTAGCTTGGGCTCTGAAAGTAATTGCATATCCAAAAGATTCAGACCAAAAGTGCAATTGCAGAGACAATCCAAAAATTGCCCATTATTTTCCTCCTTTACTTATTCAAACCCTTCTCCCCATTTGCCAAACTTATTGACATCTGTCTAGGAGAAGATTATTTCTTCGTGTCATTTTCTTGAAAAGCGAAAACAAACAAGCAAAAACATTCTTGAGTCTGCCCAACAGATTTTGCAGTGAAAGTGGCCAATCCACGGGTTCTGAAGGGGGAACAGTTGGTAAAACTGATCAGTGTTGGGGAGTTGCATCCCCGATACACACTTTTTTTTACGGTCTCCCCTGGTGCTGGGAGATTGGTTTTCTGTGCTAGAATGGAGTGTGGAGAGCAGCTGCTGTTTCTTGGTCTAGTGCAGAGAAAAGAGGAGAGCGTGGCACAGAATTCATCTCCCAAATATCTCAACAGATTAACCAGGTCTGGAGTGAGGAAGTCACAGCACATGCTTTTGAAAGTTCTTTGTATTGAGTCTAAAAGACCCTGTGTTTCAGGGAATAAGAATTTTCTCTGCAGATTCATTCTCTATGGTGTAGGAAGCAAGGATGATGTTTCCTAGGCATGGTAATCTACTCCTCATGAGACAGAGAAGAATAAAATTAAATACAAGCAGCACCTTGAAGAGCATAAATGTTTATGTGTTTCTAGAGACAGTGATGTCATGTCCAAGGGCTTCCTGTGAGCAGGTGTCATTCACTGTGCTACACACACAGCATCTCATTTAATTCTCTTACCACTGAAAGGTATGCCCTTATTTAACCCAGATGGAGAAACTGAGGGTCACACAAACAGTCATTTATTTTTCCCAGCCTCTCCGTTTGTAAAGGACAGATCTTGGATTCATCTAGCTCTTCTTGCCTCCTTGATGTCCTTAACTAAATCCCCAGAGGACGACAAGTTCCCTTTGTAGAACAAGCATCCTGTGAAGGGCTTACACTGGATTTTCAGTAAGTGTTCCCTTTGGGATCTATAATCATTCTGAGAGAAACCTTTTGATCCTGTTATGATTGTCATTTCTTTCCCACCATATCTCCCAGGCAAGAAGCTAGCTATTGTGTTAGGCTCCCCACTGTCCTCAAACAATTGAAGTAGCTACTCTCCATGACCTCAGTTTCATATAACTTTTGTTTTGCTTTATTGGCTACATTCTCTTCCCCTATACTTCCAAGCATTCCTTTATGGCCTAAAAAGTTGGGTCACTACCCCTTTGCTTTCTCCCGATAGCCCACCCTTACTGCAAGTCTTTGGCCAGAGATCAGAAAATCACACATTTTAGTTACGTTTCTGTGACTGTGCTAAAACACCACCAGCCAAAGGAACTTAAGGAAGAAAGGGCTTATTTTACCTTAAAGATCTGGAGGGAGAGAGTCCATGATAGAGGGAAGGCACAACAGTGGGAACAGGAAACAAAGAAACAACATTTTATCGGCACATCGAAAGCAGAGAGACACAAGAAGTGGAGTCAGGTTACCAATCCTCAAGGTCTATGCCCAGTGAAAACACTTCCTCCTGCTGGTCTCTACCCCCCTAATGGTTCCATACCCTCCTCAAACAGTACCACCGATGGGGACCAAGTGTCCAAATACATGTTTATGCGGAATGCTTCTCATTCAAAACATCACACATGCCTACTCCAGACCATCTGTCCTATAACCTATAAAGCTTTAACCTTCCCAGCCCAACTGGGCCCCCAAAAGGGATATAGACATTTTAAAAGTGCAGTTATCTTAACTGTATACTTTATATATCAGTACAAATGAGTCCCTATGGTTCACAGTCCAAATGAGTAGATATACCTGTGTAATGTTGCCAAAATCAAGACACAGAAACACAAGAACATATT
The DNA here is from genome assembly GCA_004026605.1 of Ondatra zibethicus. Classification (NCBI taxonomy): domain Eukaryota; kingdom Metazoa; phylum Chordata; class Mammalia; order Rodentia; family Cricetidae; genus Ondatra; species Ondatra zibethicus. The sequence continues at coordinate 10,063 of PVIU01020010.1, forward strand.
CCCTTCATGTTACCCCAGTGCTAACATCAGCCACAAACTCCTAACTCCTACTGAAATAACTAATTATTCTCAGTTCCTCCTAAATGTACTGTAGCCCATACAATCGCATACAAAAATCATAGAGTGTAATGACTATGTGCACTTTTTGGGTCTGATATTCTCTCTGTATGTGCAATATTGCACTTTTTAGTGTATCAGAAGTCCATTACTTTTGATTGCAGTATACAAACTTTTCACATATTGTTAATCTACTTTAAAGTTCAGGGATTAGGGATCAAATGATAAGTTCATGTTTAATTTGGGAAGAAATGCCACTTTTCTAATGTCACTGTAAAATTCTGTCTCCCCAGCAGCAAAACCTGAGAATCCTAATTATTTCACACATTTCTTAGTCCTTGTTACTGTGGCTTCAAATCCCCCAACATGTAAACATTCCAGGAAAGCATCATATTATTGTCTGTAGGTCACTGGCACTGAACTAGTTTATTTGTTCCCTCAAAAGCCTTAAGTACCTACTGTCTGCAATTCTTTTTACTAGAAAGGGTGAACACAGAAATAAGCAAATGCAACATTCAAAGAGGATTTCCTAGGAACTAGGATCAGATAAAAAGAGAATTGTTCACCAGAATAACCAAGAATTGGGCATGATAAGTTCTTTCTTTGTTGGCTAAGTGATAGAGTTCCACGGTGGAAGAGGCAGTATGTGGTTAGATATCTACACTGGTAGATGCTATTTTAACAACTAGAACTACAGTCTCCAAGGTAAAGATTTATCAAAAGAAAAGATGAAGAACCCAGAGCTGAAGTCGTACTTACTGGTGATACACTGTCCCCTCAAGATCAAGGTCAAGGTATCTGGTCTGCTCTCCTCACTTTTATTCAGTACTACAGTGTAAGTGTGGACCACAGGAAAGGGGAAAGAACAGGAAATTCATATACACTGGGAAGGAAGAAATAAGGCTGTATTTGCATATGACATCCTCTCAAAGAGAAATATCTTGAGGAATTCACTAACATGTATTTGAACTAATAGATGCTGTCAGCAAGGGTGGTACAAGAAGAGCAACATGAAACCCTAATTATCATTTTATACACCACCCATGAGCAGTGCGAAAATGAAATTGAGACAAACAATCCTACTCATATGGTGTCAAAATGAATAAAAACTTACAAATAAATTGAGTCAAAAAACTACAAGCTGTGCTGTCATGTAGTGGTTTCCTCCGAGACGAGAACTCTCTGTCTTGGAGGGACTCTGACTAAGATGGGATGTCTTCAGGAAGTTGAAACAACAGGACGCTCCAAGCCAGTGGTTCTCATGCTTCCTCACACTGTGACCCTTAGGACAGTTCCTCATGCTGTCATGACCCCCGACCATAAAATTATTTCCATTGCTACTCCAGAACTCTACTTTTGCTACTATTAATGAATCATAATGCAGATATCTGATATGCAGGGTATCTGATATGTGACCCCTGTGAAAAGGGTCGTTCAACTCCCAAAGGGGGTCACAACCCACAGGTTGAGAACCACTGTTCTAAGGGGAAGTGAAATACTGTAGGAAAACTCCTAAAGACAGGAAACAAACAATTCAAGATAGCTTCCGGAAGCCCTTGAAACTGAACAGATTGACAAGATTCACTAGGCCCCTGCTCCGCTCCCCACCCCAAAAAGTATATAAACAATAAAAACTCCGAGATTGACTCTCAGACAAGCCCAGATACCTGGAGAAGCAGGGACCAGCTGAGCTTCCCGCAAGAGGCTCAGACCAACTCTGCTGCCTGGAAAGGCTGCTGACCAATCTGTTGTACTGCCTGCAGACTCTGCCCAGTGTGCTCCAGGTACCCAGCTTTTATGAACTGTCCCTCATGCTGGGGTCAGCTTTAGTGATGCAGCTGTCTTTGAGTCATTCTTGCTCCTATAAGTAACCCTTCAGCCAGATTCCTATAAGTAACCTCCAATAAAACTTATTAGTTCACCACGTTGGGCTTTGATGGTATTTGTATGTTTGGATTGTCATCAGTTCCTGAACTGAAGTGAGGAGGCATTTGTTCATGTTGTCCCAGGAAAGGTTTGTCACGTGACACATGTATACCATAAATTACATGGGCTATTATTCAAATACATGAAAGAATATCAAAATAAGTGGAAAGACATTATTAGTGGATTACAAAAGTTAATGCTATTAAGATGACAATATTCCCTGAATAGCTCTACTGATACAAGGCAAATCCTTTCACTATCCCAGCTGACATCTGTGTAGAAATAGACAGAATGATCTTAAAATTTCATGTGAATTGACTGGGCTCAATTTCCAAAATATATCTTAAAATAATGATATTGGACGAGTCATACTTCCAAAATTGGAAATAAATGGCAGGTCAATAAAAATACTGGTTTAAGGAAAAGAATACAGCTGAATAGAATAAAATTAGAAGTCTAGAAATATAACTTCAAATGCCACTCACTGGTAACTGATGAGAGGACCAGGATGTCCAATAAGAAAGAGCACGTTTATCAGCGAATGGTGTGGGAATGACTAGCTGTCAATCAAAACAAAATATGGACTTCTATACCATGTACAAAATTTACACAAGATAGATAATAACCACACATAGGAAAACTATTAAGCTTTTAAAGGAGAACACAGGACTAACTCCCATGAAGTTGAATTAACCAATGATTTCTTAGATGTGACATCAAAAGTACCAGCAAATGGAGAAAAAAAAGTAGATGAATTAAAATACCAAACTTAAGATATTTTGCTCTTCAAATTATACCACTAAGGAAATGGAAAGAAAACCCACAGAATTAGAGCAGTTTGTGTAAGCACTTGATAGGGGATTTATACCCAGAATACATAAAGAATATTTGTAATTTATGTTAGATGCAGTCTGTTATTTTAAACAGACAAAAGCTTTGAGTAGACAATACTTCTGAGAAGACATGCAAATGGGAAGCAAGGTCATGAGAAGACACTCAATATTTGAAGTTATTAATGAGATGTCACTTCCTGTCTACTTCCATGGCTGACATCACAAAGACTGGCAACTATGGTTGACAAGGATGGGGAGGAAAAGCTGAAGGACTGTGAAATGGGGTAGCTGCTGTCAAGAGCTGTTTGGCAGATCCTCTAAGTGACATACGTAGCAGGTAGTATATGACCTAGTCATTCCAGTCCAGGTAATACAGCATTCCTGGCATATACATTCATAGCAGCAATCTATGAACAACCAAAGAAATAAGACCACTGATGGATGAATTGATTAAGAACTTGTGAAATGGCTATATAATACAATGCCACTTTCCCATGGCATAAAGGAAAGGACTGGCACATAGAAGAATGTGATAAAGCCAGCAAGCACACTCAGTGAAGGACAAAAATACAAAAGGCCACATACTGCATGAGTGTGCACAGTAGGAAGGTTTGCTTGACAGAGAGAAGATTAATGGTGATCAGAGACCAGGAGAACACAGGAATGGGGGAGAAATTGGGTAACTTCAGGAGATGACCAAACGTCCGAAAACTGGATGGTGATGATAACCTGCACAGATCACTGGGTACTAAAAACCACCAAAACGTATTTCGATATGGGAACAGTATTCTTTTAAAACTGTCATTTTACAAAGAAGAAAGTGGAGGGTCTGCCCCTATGGAATGATTCTTCCACATGGAACATGACATTCAGAGGTTGTAATGGAGCTACAGAGGAAATTGCACAGCACAGCATCAGATCCACATTTAGGATCTATTCTAGAATAGGAAGCATTGATAGAGGGGCACTGGTTGTGATGTATCAGAAGGTCCCAGTGTATCAATTTTATCAACTCCACAAGCCCTGTGGGGAACATAACAAACGCACTTTCTTCCACTCTCCTCAGACAAGGTCTACATAAAACTTTACTGTTTAGTAAATAGTTTCAGCCAGCCCACCCATGTTTACAAAGTGACCAGTTCTGTAGGAGATTATCTTTTAAACCAAACAGGGCGATAGCACTGATGTTCTTAGAAATGCACACACTTGAAACAAACGCCTTTGTTCCTTTAGGGAAAGGATGAGATATCATATGTGCCAACACATACAAGAGGGGAAAACCTTGTGGAGTGTGAGCACATATAGACATAATAGTAAAGAAAAGCACAAGAAGACAAGCTAAAATGTATTTGAAAATTGAAGATATAAGCTATTCATGATTATAATCTAGAAGAAAACAGAAACAGAGGTCCAAGCAGAGCAAAATGGTTCAAAGATAATGGTATATTCATGTGAAGACTATTATGAGATTAATTTTTAAAAGAACTCTTTATAACTAACAACAGACTATTGACTATAACTGAGCTATAAGTTTTTAAAATGGATTCATTTATTAATATAATGTAATCCCAAGTAACCATACTTAAATATATTTCTATTCATAGAAATCTTTACATGTATACATGTTCTCATATAATATTCATAAATACAGCTTTCTTGATATATATGAATGAATATACTTTATTATAGAAAAATATGGATTTATATTTACATGCTATATTATGAATCAAGTAATTTATGTTTGTTAATAAAATGTTAATAGGAGGGATGAAATTTGAATAATCATTCTTTTATTATCAAAGGTAGGATGACTGATGACCCAATATGTTGGAGACTAGGGCAATAACACTGGCCTTTTATATGGCCACTTCAGTAAACATTTGGACATTTCCTAGAAAGCAGAGCATTAATCTGTCATGCGCTGTAGCAATTTCACTTTTAGGGGGTTGAAGTAAAAAATGAAAACATTTGAACCCTTAAAGTTCTGCACATCAGTGTTCATAGTAGCATTAACTTGTATTGGCCAAAAATAGAAACAGCTAAAATGCTTGTCAGCAAATTATAGGCAAAGTAATACAGTATAGCTATATGATTGATATGCTGCAGAATGGGTGAAATCTCCCAAGCTTGTTAAATAAAAGAATCCAGACATTAAAGACTATATGTTGTAGGACTTTAACAATATGGAATGGGTTCATGAGTAGAGATTAATTGTAAATATACCCATGTATGATGTATCTGACTGCATGCTGGGTTATGGTGAAGCTTTTGCAACACAGAAAACTGTCTAAAATTTATTAAGCCATCCACCTCCAATGGGTGAAGTTGATATATGTAAATTGGTAAGGTTGGATATGCTTTGTCCATACTAAAACTTTCGTTGAGACTTTGTCTCCACTGGCCTTCTCAGATTTCAAGTCTGCTTTTAAACAAGCTGGAGTCCAACTGAAGCCACTCCTAACGCTTCTCCTCTTGACTTTCACAGCAGCCTATCAGCCCTGGACCTTGTATAAATCTTCGGTCAAGGTTTAACCAATTTTCTGCAAAACACAAGTGCTAGGTGCGGTAGCAGAACACATTAATATTTCCTTGTGAACGCTAACGGAAATAGGAGCATCTCTGTTGCTTTCTGGTTACACAGTCAGGCACCACCACCCTAACACTGGTATTGATTTGATAGTGGAGACCACAAAGGACCATTGACCTGGAGAAAACTATGGAGGAGGGGACACACCTGCTAGAGACTGAGATGATCAGCTGGCTGGCAGAGAGCCATACTCTAGAGTCCCCTTTCTAGAAAGCTGTTTCTGAGACCTAGTGAAAGGGGCAGCTGGGGTGGGTGAAGCGCGCTCATTTTTCCTCACTGCCTGGAAAGTAGGGTGATCAGGTCCAGCTCTCGTTGGGCTTGAAGCCACACTCTTCCCTCTGCCTCCCGTCTCATCTTCATCCTTCTTTCCTTCTGCTCTCTCCCTAGCTACACTCTTCAATTTCATGTTAATTCAGAGGAGAGTCAAAGGGGAACGGAAAGCAATCTTTGCTTCTGCCACACAAGTGAAAAACTCTGAAGGGACCAAGAGCTCCCACCGAGGCCCGTGCTTTAGGGCCTAGAATCACAGGGAAGTGTTCTTGTGAACGCTCAGAGGTTAGGTCATGCAGCTAGAGCGAGGTGATTAAATTTTGACGGATTTTTGTTTGAAGGCTTGTTTGCCTGGTTACGGAGAGTGCCGTTGGCAATCCCTACTTAATCAGGATCTTGATGAGCATATTGTCCCTCCCAGGACTAAGACACCAAGGAAGCAGCGTCTGTTTGAGGCTTTCCTCTGGCCCATTCCCCATAGTGGCTTCATCCTTGCCACTTCGTGGAGGCCTGCTCAGGGAAATAGCTCTTTCATTATTTCACCAATTTTATGATAATTGTGATTTCAATTTGAGAATTATAAAAATAAAGACCCTAGCCCCACCCAGCCCCAGAGGGCAACAGGCAGAGTTGATAATTGTTAAATTTATTCCATAACTTTACGGGGGACCTATCACTCTTCTACTAATAAGTTAATCATTTTTTTTCTACTTTTCAGATGGAAAAACAATGATCCCCAAATTGAAGCAATTTGCCCAAGGTTATTTGGTAGGTCGCAGATACACTATTTATAGAACTGGAGAGCGTGCAATGGGGTAGTCTGAAGGGAGGACGTGTTTGCTGAATGTTCCTGCTGAGTCTTACAACTCCAGGTGATAACAGTGTGGTACGAAGAAGAATACCGGCTATTACTGCTACTCTCTATCGCCATGCTCCAAAAAGTAGGGAAGAGCTGATAGCTCAGGACTGAACGGTACAGAGCTCCCCAGATAGAAATCTAATGATAGAAGACATGGTGGCATGAGTTTGCTTTCAGAGATGCTTTGGTTACGCAAAGAAAGTGAATGAATTTAAGATCAGAGTAAAGGTACCTCCCAATTTGATCTAAACAAGTAAATGGATGGAATTGCTGGAAAAAAAAAGAATGAAAGTACTGAATTCTAGATGAGCATAGAGTACACACCTGCAGTTCTCCCACTCATAAGACAGAGGCTGGAGGATCTTGAGTTCATAGTCAGGCTGGGTTACATAATGAGCCCAAATCTCAATGAAACAAGGAGAAAAGCTGAAGTGTGGTTCTATGATCAACTGGCAGAACAATTTTGACCCCTTCTCTTGATCTCTCTGGCCCCTGGCTTTTTATTCACTTAAGGATTCTCAAATAAACCTCTTCTAATGTTGGAGTTGGTAGAGGGTAAGGATTAAATGTTCTTGTTGGTAATCCTAAATTAAGATGTACCCAGTCGTAGGTAAGAGTGAGGCATTTAGTATGTAAACAATAGTGGCTGAGACTGATGTGTTCCTAAAATGACCCGGGCAGCAGGCTGTGGACTCTGCAACCTCTTTCATCCAATTTCACAAATATCGTAGAAAGCAAGTATCGGCATAACTCTATGTAAAAGTTTAAGAAACAGAGGCACAGAGAGATTAAGGTACTTGCCTCAGAATCATATATCTAGCAAGGGACAGACTGAGCATTCAAAGCAAAATTTGTCTAACTACAGAACTCAGACAAGCCAATTAAACAAGGCAAAAATCTCACCAGAGTAATTCACATCAACCAACACAGTTCCATTGGATGTGGTGTTAAAACAAACAAACAAACATCAAGTGGAAATGGATGTGTATAAAAGAAAAAGGATTGCTCCCTATGCAAACCTTTTTAAAAACCCTATCAATGTGACTCTGACAGAAGTCCTCCTGCCCGACAGAGACCTCAGGACCTCCTGCAGACCAGGGGAGAGTGTGGAGGGGCTTGAAGGAGTTGGACCTTGGGGCAGACACAGCCCCGAAATGGCTGAATGTTCTACAAATCAGTGGAAACCTCCCTCTGCTTAAGTTCATTCTAAACAAATCCATTAAAAGCACCATCTTAATGAATATTTTATATAGTTGTGACACAGTGCGTCCCATTTAAGAAGGACTCTTGGCGAAGGCTGAGACAATGAACTACTAAAATAGCCCACTAATCATCAAGGCCAACAGAACTCTGGTCAGGGACTATAACAATCCTACACACAAAAGAAAAAAAAACAATGAAAGCCATATATATTCCCTTCCTGCAAGCTTACATGGTTTTTTTTTAAGACTATATACCATGTTCAAAGACTTCTAGTTCATCAGCAAAAGACACATTTTAAAATAATTCATTTGTTTTTCCCTGGTCCCTTTAAACTTTGAAATTGATCAATGAACACATATGCTATTTTTTCTTAAATCAGACTCCATTATTGAGCTCTCAGCAAATAAACGCACACAACAAAAACATAGCCTCTGACACAGTGCTTCTCAGCCTTCCTAATGCTGCGATCCTTTAATACAGTTCCTCATGTTGTGGTGACTTCCAACCATTAAATTATTTTTGTTGCTACTGCATTGACTATAATTTTGCTACTATTATGAATCAATCATATTATAAATATCTGTGTTTTCTGATGGTCTTAGGCAACCCCTGTGAAAGGCTCATTCGACCCCAAAAAGATCAAGACCAATAGGTTGAGAACTACTACTGAGTCTAGCACGTCTTACTTTACTTCCTTGCCCTATAAATAGACTGTAAGTAAAGGCAAGGACAGAATCCCAAAGGATAAACTCAATGGCGTCTCCTGACTGTGCCATTTCTCCAGTTCTCCCTTCTCCCAGGAAAATCCTGTATAGTTCAAGGATTTTTGAAGGAGAAAAAAATGTGGTTAAGCCTTCAATACAGAGAGCAAACCTATGGTCTGCAAATATGAGCTCTCTTTACTCCTCCTGTCTTGGCTTGTCTACTTTGTTTATAAGCAAACAAACACAGAGGAAGAAGAATATGATCAAAATATATGTAATTTTTCTAGTTAAAAAAGTTTCAATTCATTGTTGATATTTGAAAGTCTGGAGATTTCAGCAACTCCCCAGGGTTTCTGATGTCTCTTAAGGAGGTAGGACATGAGGAGTCCAGAATTTCTACGTATGGCAGTTGGCTGGAGCTGAGTCCCAGCTGACAGAAGAGCCAAGAGCCTGCTTTCCACCTCCGTGGTGTCTCCCTGACAAAAAGACAAGGCAAGCTGCCACTCATGGTCACCTTCATGACACTGTTCTTCCTCCCAGCTGAAGGGAAAGTGAGATAGGTCCCATGCTCATATCTCCATCTTAAGGAGAAAAATCAATGACTGACCAGGTTAGTGATAGGTTCAGACAGAAATGAGAGAAAAAGCTGAAGCCCGGTTCAGTGTGGGAATGAAACACTGCATTTGTATTTCGTATGAGAACCAAAGGTAAGCCTGTTGAACTTGGCATTTTCACATGGACACTGTGAGCATCATAGATCAACAAACCAATCCAAAATCATTGGAGAGGACAGAAACTGGTCTTTAGACTAAATTTTTATTCCCACAGTCCCAGGTGGCTCTGAGGATTTGGCCTAGTACCAGCCACAAAGAAGGTACCACAAAGGAAAATTCATTATGAATAAAACTATAATATCTACTTTCTTCATTATTTAAACTGATGTGATGGGACCACCTACTTCTTTTCTCTTGCATATTTAAGAATCCTGTTTGATCTAGTTTGATGCCAAGGTCAAATAAATCATAAATGTGTGAGTACAGGCATTTTCAGTGAGGCACACTCAACCCCAACAGAGGACATGTGAGCAGAAAATGGCTGCCAACAAGCACACATCAAACAATTTAATACAAATTCATGCTGTCCAACTTTCTCAGTTTCCCATCACCCCGAGGCTGGCAGTTCCCCACTGCTAGCTAAAGCAGAGTGGTGGCGACCCCTTCAGGTGGGGCATGTCTGCTCTGATTCAGCATTCTCCTTCCCAAGTCCCTTTCACTCATTCACATGCCAGCAGATAGATCATTTGCATGGGAATGCCCAGACTGGTCTAGACTCAGAAAAGTGGGGCTCCTGATCCTTCTGCCATAATGGAGGGGGAGAAAGCAGAGGAACCAACAAGGTTTTGTTTATTCAGAGAGAAGGCTGACGCGCCACTCCCAAGGCCCACAGAACTCCATGTCTCTGTGAAGGAGAGCTAAGTGGATCCTGCTGAGGTGACGGTGTGTGGTGCCAGCAAGGCTGGCTATTACCAACCTGCGGCGGAGGTCACCCCAGCTGCTCCCGCCGCCCGCAACTCTGTTTATTTCGTTCTGGTTCATAGCAGAGATTTATTTTTATGAACAGTGAACATTTTTTGTAACATTCCCTCATTTAACCTTCATTATCAAAGTCTCTGCCCAAAGCCCATAGAAGCACCATTATTGCCCATATAACATTTCCCAACATAAACCATTTGAGGCATTTTCTCCCATTTTTATTTATTTCTCTTCTCTTACATTCCATTTGAAATGTGCATGGGGGAGCATGTGTCTTGTTTTTATGTTGTCTCATACAGAACATAAGCCCTAATGGTGGGGGGCTGCCTATTTGGGAGGTTAATGTACAGTGGGGACATTCATCAAATGGGACAAACAAGCAGGGCATGTTGGCCTCCTAAGAGAAGACTGGAAAGGCAAAGGGGTTCTGTGACCGAGGAAATGACAGGGAAAACAGGCCTGCTCCGCCGTTTCTCCTGAAAGTCAAGGAAGGAAGCAGCATGAAAGGATCCAAGACTGGAAAGTGGGAAGGATAAAGGTTTGACCATGTCAGGAGACAGTTCCCATTACCTATTAATAAGCAGGTGCTCTGTGGAGAGCCCTTGGAGAATGTGTCTCCATGAACCATCAGCGCCTGCACAAGGGGTGACTTAGCAAGGCTCTCCTATAATTCAGGCTTCACTCCATGAACTCGAGCAAACAATGACAATAGATTTCTCACTTAATTGGGAAAAAACCTGAAACAATGTCCTCGGTGGTCTGAAGGTGTTTCCCAAAGGGCACACAGGGAACCAAGTCTCCAAGGGCTTGTATTGAGACAAGGTCCTATGATGAAGCCGTGAGGGTTTCAGCCTTGTGCATGGATCAACGCCTAAGATAATGGCTTGTGCTGATGTCTGCTCTTCAACCATGTGAGGATCCCTTTCGAAACGATGCTGTTGATGGAGCAGGCTGGCTATCTTGTTACAGTGACGCAAACGGTCTAAGTATCTTCAGATCCACCCCCTCTGTCCTCTCCCTCTGTTTCTCTCTCCAACTGCTCTTTCCTTCCTCCCTTCCTTTCTTTTCTTTCTTCCTTTCTCTTTCTTTCTCCCTTTCTATTGATATTATCTGAACACAGGCTTTCCTCTCTGTCTAGTCAAACAAATGTTCAGCAGGATGTTCTAACTTCACAAATCGGCAAATTCTGCAAATTCGACCATAACAGAGAAAGGGGCTGGAGAAGATGGGAGCTACAAAAACCAAGTGACTTTTCTCTATTATCCCCATTAGCAGTCTTCATACAAAGCTCAGTTGCCCAGCAAGGACTCCTGAACAGATACCTATGGTCAAATGGAAGGAAAGCAATAGATGGAAAGCCAGGGTTTAATCTACATTAGCCACGGGGGATGAGATTAGGGAAGTAGGATTTAGGCTGCATGGGCATAAATTTTAGAGATCGCCACAAAGGGCCAGGTGTTGGTGCTGCATACAGAGAGCAGAGAGAGACAGGAGCACAGGAGAACCAAGTAGACAGTTCTGAAAATAGTTTGAAGAGAGAGAGAGAGAGAGAGAGAGAGAGAGAGAGAGAGAGAGAGAGAGAGAGAGGCAGAACTATGCTAGGGCCAGGCTAAGGCCAGTGAACGCAAAGCTGCAAAGTTGTTGCAATGATCATCATCTACCAACTGGCTGAAGGCAGCGTGAATGAAGCTTTGGGAGACCTTCCTAGGTCTAAAGGAAACTCCACTTCTCCAAAGGCCACAAGGCAATTGCATATGCCCAGAAACGGCAGCCTTGGCTCAGCGTGAATGACAGGGAAGGACAGAACACCCTCCAGGGGGGCTTCAAAAAAGCTATCAACCAGCACACAAGCGGAATCTGGTCTGTTAGTAACTCCATTCCCATATGACTCAGAATTATTTAACAGCTAGGTTCGGGGCCTAATGCTGAGTACTTCTGGGTATGGAAGTGTGAATTAGAGTCAAATTTTGGAAGAGTTGTGGGAGGATAGGGCCATAATTCCCTAGACATTTCTGGTGTTCCACATGTATGGTCAGTGTTGGCTTCCAAGGCAAGGGAAAGCCCACAGGCAAAGAGAACGCAGATGCCAGCAATTGGCAGTCAGGCCAGCTGTGCTAAAATGATAGGGCCTGGGGTTATAGCGAGGCACCAACAGGATATGATCTTAGGGTAGAAGTCACTTTGCTGCCCTTTCTTAAAATAAAATTTTCAAAGGACCATAAAATTCTTGGGGACAGAGGGGCTATGCAGCTTCAACAGACTAAAATGCAAGATTTAGTGCAATGAGCTTATATGGTGTGCTTCCATGTGGGTTTGCCTCGAGCTGGTTTTTAAAGCAACCTAAATACCCACGGGAAATGGACAGAGAGTGAGAAGTAAGAGGAGACTGGAGGTGATAGAGTTAATGATTCCGAGGTCAAAGCTGTAGGATTTCACACGAAAGTGTATTCACCATGACAGGCTAGCGTTACTTGATCCTCACGATCTCATCCGCTGGACTCTTAAGACAGAATGTGCAGTACTAACTGCTTAAGGTTGCCTTCGTTGACAAGTTTGCAGAAGCTCCTGGCCAGGGGACTACCCTCTGCATGGAAAGGACAAGAATAAGAGAGCAGTCTTTGGAAAAGGAGACCCACTTGTTCCAACCTCCAGCACCTCAGGGCCTGCAGCAGTTCGACCTTCCCAAAGCACCACCTGGGCCAGCCAAAATGACGTCATCCACCAATACTCCCTTCAGCATTTCTTACCACTGGAAATGTCTTAGTGGCTGAAAGGAAGACACAGAACCCCAACAGAGCGGCAACTGAGCTGTGGCTCTATGTAGTCACAGTCTCAAAACTGGACTCCTCATTCCGGCTCAGTTCTATTTCCTAGAGAATCTGCTTGGGAAATGAAAAGCCCCTGTGACTCCATGCTGGGCTCTATCAGAGCGTGTGAGTTCCCAGGGACAGGTTCATCTTCTTCTCATTTCTTAAAATGTGTTCTGGGAAATTAGATCTCTTCCCTATTTTTTCCCCTCTTTTTCTTTTTCCATTCCATGGAGCACTACTATTGTTGCTTCTAAATGAAGCTCACGAATTTCATTTGATTGCAAAGGATGAAGCGTTTAAACTGGTAAAGTCTGGGAAGGGGGAAACAAATCCCATAACCTAATAATGAACTAAAACCATGGAGGGGAAATTCCTCCCGAAAGGATGCTAAGGATGGATGTCTCCTAATGCCAATGTGCGTGACTCATGGGCAAAAACCAGTGTGTCTCCCCTGGCTGTGCACTAGATCACGCCAATTATAATTAAAGTCTACCCTTGACACGGAACTCCACAGCTTACCGACAATCTTCCACTTGAATTAGTTTTCCTAAAAAAAGCCTTAGTGTAGTGGCTTTAAGGAGTGGTTTTAGTGTTGCTGTCTGGTACACAGGGAACAAAGGAAGGTCATCCCTACATGGACAAAAGTGAGCATAAACCAAACAGCACAGCCCACTGGGCTTGTTACAAATCTTATCACATACCTCTGGTAGGGGACTTTCCTGCAGGAAGAGACACGGAAAGGAAGTGACTAAATGGTTGAGAGAGACCAGGATGAAAATATCTTTTGAATTAGAGTTTCACATTGTCCATCATGAATAAAATCAAGTTTTGGTGAGAGGGTATGCATTAAGCCTGGTTCTGAGTGTTTTATGCTCATTTATATCTAAGAATCTCCTCCAGTGCTCATGTGTCACAGAGCAGCAACGCGATCATGACTCCTTGCACTGCAGAGAAGAAATGCCAGGGACAGCTTGACTCCTGCCCCAGTCTACGTTGCTTAGCAATGCAGCTGAAAGACTTGATCTAACTGGTCACCGAGTCAAATCAACAGTCTATCCCATCCCATGCCTCAGATAATCAACTGATAAGGAGAAACTTTTTCTGTCAACTCCTAGTTTAGGAGGGGGTCATCCCATGACAGGCTGGCTCTTCTTTGCGGGAGGCAGCACATCCCGGAGGGAACAGACAGTAGAGTGAAAGCCTGTGCCTCATAGCTGGGAGCCAGGGGAGAAAAAAGGGATGTGAGTAGGTCCCATAGTTATCCATGAGGGTAAATCCCCACGGACATGAGATTTGATCCCGGTCTCTTATGTTTTACCCCACCACCTTCCCCATATCGCCAAACCAATGGCCAGCTCTCTAACATACAGGCAGTAATGGGAGCCATTTCAGATCTGGTCTATAGTGTCTACTAGGCATTATTGAACACTCCAAGTATAGAGCAGGCACTATTAATAAAAATGAGAAAAACAGGAAATTACACTCAGGTGTGTGGACTATTAGGAACATTAGACAGTAATTTAGAGAGTTTCCAAATACTCACTCTGGTGCCTCTACAAATAGAAAATCAGAAATCAAAACGGTGATATTGTTAGCTAAATTCTTACATAATCTTGATGTGTATGAAGTTAAGATGTACAAGTAACATATCCAAAGTGTCTTAGAATAGAGGCACAGAGGTGTCAAATATTTATCTTAGAGAAACTATGGTTATAAGAAGCATTTTAAAGTAGTAATATTGAAAGTTAAAGGTTTGTGTGGTTTTTTGACTTGGCATGAGTATTCCTTTTAGCAACCTATATGATAGATATACAGCAAATAAAGTATTAAAACACATATAACCCCTTATAGATATTACTGATGTGATAGTGTTAACCCTGGTTAGCCCTGGTTAAGATTACTATGCCATTATATGGACCCTCTCATAATAGAGTTTCTTATGTAAAATGCTTTTCTCAACATGTAAGGAGATTTTATCAACCAACAGGAGTCAACATGATAAACAGCACAGCAAACACAACAAGATGACCTGATGTTAAATAAGACACTACATTAATCCATCAGTTAAAAGTTAAAAGACCCTTTCCTGCAGTTTCAATTTCACTGACCTCAAGATTAAAATAAGCACTATATAAAGTAAAAATATAGCTCCCAGTGTTTCTTACAGTGTGCAGCGGCCTTCATGCTTCTTATTCTCTCACCTCCAGGCCATGGCTTTTCTCACTTTGACTTCTTCATAATTTTCCTCCAGCAGCAATGCTGTCTATGTCTTCACAGAATTCCCAACTCACACAGCTGATCAGAAATATTTTGGAGGCTGTACATGCAGCATCAGAGCAGAAAAGACCCAGGCATGTGAAGCCCTTCAAGTCCTCAGATTTACATGCTGTCTGTCCAACCTTATCAACGTTCTTTGGAAGAGAAGGGTCAGCCACTCCAGTGAACTTTCCTCGAATGTTTTGTTGTTGTTTGGGGATTTGTTTATTATTTGTTTATTTGCCTGGTTTAAACAGTGTCCTATTATATAGCTCTGACTGGCCTATTATTCATTGTATAGTCCAAGCTAGTTTCAAATTCCCAGTTAGGATTAAATCATAGTTTAATCTTTTCAGTTGCTTCTCAGTTTAAATTAACTTTTACTTATTATTTTATTACTAAAAATATTTATATTATCTTCTTCATGCAATTAATCATTGGAACATTATTTGTTGATTATTTTAATATTTCTAAATTATATGTATGTGTCTGTGTGTGCAGGTAAGTACAAGTGACCATGGAGGCAAGAGGAGGAGTCAGCTCCTCTGGAGCTGGATGGAGTAGTTGTAAGTTGCCTAACATAGGTGCTGGGAACCAAACTTGAATTCTTAACTACTGAGTTCTCGCTGGCCATGATCAATGGTATCTTTTAAATGTTACCAAAAAAATTGTAATGTAATTAATAATGTTTGTTAAAGTGTGCCTCATCACACTTCATTTTACAGCAATTCTCTGACATAGCTATTGTAAGCATCATACATATACAGAAGATGCTAGTATTTCTAGAGATTAAAGAATTTGTCCAAAGTCACATGGAAAGTGAGCAGGTGTGGAGGGGGGGACTTTGATTTCACTCTGGATAGTTTCTTTTTTGAAATCCAGCTTCTTAATTACCATGTTATTCTTCATATGAACTTTTACTATGTTTAGAAAATGATTCTCTTTTCTCTCATGTTGTGGATCCTGTAGATCAGTACACATTTTCATGGACACCAGTTTCCTTTCTTAGACCTAGGTATTGCTCTGGGTGAGACTAGTATTCCATTCTGTTTTAAAGGGAAATGGACACCTTCTCTGTGTGTTCCTTATCTCCAGTTTCTCCCAATGGCCCAGTCCTAGGTGGCCTCTTGGTTGGACAGAATCCAAAATGCTCTGTGGATCTCTGCTTCTTGATTCATAATCAGCCCAGAGCAAGAAGCAAAAGTCCCTGTAAAAAATCATGACCAGCCCAAGTCCTATGGAGTTATCAGATGTCTGGCTAAGACTCCAGGGAAAGGTTTACTGTATGCCATGCCTTCTGTAGAGATGCTTTCTACGTGGCCTAATATATAACATGATAAAACCAGTGGGGGACAGGCCCAGAGGGCTTCTGAAATGAAATAAAGGATAATCAGTGTCAGGAAGAAGTTAGATCGTCTACTAGTCGATGTAGGGAAGCAGAGGAAGTGGAAAATTGATCCTGAACCTCAGATGAATGGCTAGACGGGTTCAGTGTAGTAGGAACTTCACTGCCTACTACATCGCTGTGGCTGTGACCACTGATGTTGTACACTGCAGGTGATCTGTTCTATGAATCTACAGAAGTGCATACATGTATTCCTGACAGTTTAGAATATTGTGATTGGTCTTTAATAGTTAATAAATGAAAGTAGTCAAAATCTGTGTTCGACAAAGTATTAAGTGGACATGGAACAACTGGGAGAATTGAAAGATAAAAGCCACACCATACACACAAGGCATATAACTTTTGTAGTAAGCACACTTAGCTGACCTTCTTGAACTGGAGACTCTTATACTTGAAGCTACTATTTCTGCCCTGTGTGTTGTAATAGACCAAAGTCTTTTAGACTCTTTGGAAATGTGGCCCCTACTCTTGTAACAACAGCAACAAAACGCTATGGTAATTTCAAGATTCATAGATTATCTCATAGCCATGAGAGAACATAGAAAAGACTAGCCTCAGATATAGGGAGCCAACAAGGAAGGAGGGTGAATGAATGCACACCTTGCTAGGGAACAGAACTGAAAACTCATATACCTAGGTTCGTGGAACACAGTTTTTTCTTATTGATTAAGTATTAATCAAAAGAAGATCAATCATCTCTCCCATGTCTACCCATCACTAAGTCAATGCTTCTGCTGACACACAAACAACATGAGCATACTGTAAGGGGAGGGGAAATGTTTTTGAACAGCTTTGGGGGAAACACAGAACAAGGAAGCTCTAACATTCAGAAATTATTTTGTTTCTGTTTAGCCTGGGCTTATCTATAGGAATTGGAATGTTTCTCTGACTACAGAAACAATTGCAGGAGCAGGACCAAAATTCAGCTTAGCCTAATTTAACTCAAGCTCCCATGCTTGCATGCAGCCCAAGAAAAGGCATTCCTCATTGCGAGTGTAAGGTCAACTTGCTTCCATCTCTACTACTATACAAGATATACAAACAGAAAGAAAATCATAATTAGGCACAGTAACTCTCACCAGATTTAGAAATGACACTGGTGTCAGAACTGCCTGTCTGAAAAGTTAAAGTTACAATGATAAAATAATGGTGACTTGAAGTTTTAAAGGAAAAGATAAATAATATAGACGATCAGATGGGTAGCTTCAGTAAAGAGATGAAAACTCCATGTTGGAATCAAGCAATGATGCTGCACATGGAAATCTAGTAGCATCAATGAAGAACACCTTCAATAGACTTAAACTCAACACAGCTGACAAAAGATCAATGACCTTGAGTAGAGGACCAAAGAGACACAAAGAAAAGGGAGACTGGTTGAACGCATGGTTTTAATGGGCAAGTAATTGGAAGCAAGAAATAAAAACTTTTTAAAGTGGATGGACAGTTAATAAACAGTAACTGACATTTGAAAAGAAGCAAACAAAATGCTCATCTGAGCACTTAACTGTAGTAAACAAATGCATAGAGGCTGGAGGTGTACCCCTATTTCGAGAGAGTTTATCTAGTATGTAGTAGGCCTGAAATTGATCCCCAGCACCAGATAAATGAGGTATGATGGTGTATGCCTTGCAGAAGGCAGGAGAATCACGAGATTGGGACCATCCTCAGATATATGCAAGTTTAAAACCAGTATGGGGATATATGAGAGCAAATCTTTAAAAAGAATGAGAGGAGGATGGTTCATCAGGTAAGCCTAAAGACCTGAGTTCAACCCCAATATCTTACTTAAAGGTGCATGAGAGAACTGACTTCCCAAAGATGTCTCTTGGCCTCCACATGTGTGTCAGGATATATGCATACCACATAGACCCATCACACACACACACACACACACACACACACACACACACACACAAATAGATTAATGAATTTAATCTTTTAAAAGGTAAAAAGACAATGCTGGAGACAGGGGAAAAGCTGAGATATTACATGCAAAGGGACAGAGTGGATTAAGGATTGACCTTAAATTGGGTTGGTAAAAGACTGTAGAAAGATATCTTTATAGCATTACAAAAATGGTGGTGGGGAAAGAGATGACTGATATCCCACAATTTTTATGTCTACAAAAATATCTTTGAAAAATGAAGGAGAAAAAAAGGCATTTCTCAGACAAACCAAAACAGACATTTTCTTGGTGAGTACCTTTTCATCACTACAAAAGTCACAAGATTTTGTTTAGGCTGGGAAAGAGGTATGTCAAACTGAAACTTTGACATGCTCAAAGAAATTATGAATGCTGAGATGAAATAAAGGAGGTTAATTTTTCCCTATGTTATTGCTCTACAAGAGAACTAATGAAATAAAAAATGGTAGTGTTGCCTTGGACATTTACAGCAAATATAAAAGTATCACAACCATAGGACAAAAGACAAAAGGGAGGGGTATTGAGACATTTGTTATCATGACCTGATACCAAAACTCCCAAGTAGAGGCTACCTCTGGAGAGGTAAGCATCTGGGTCCCTACTGAGAGGGCTCAGTTCTCTATTCCCTTATCTGGGGAGGAACACTCCATTCCTCCACTCCCACCCACCAAGCCCCAGAGGCCTCAAGCAGCCTCCACATACCCACTACCACCCCCACCACATCTGTAACCACCCGAGCCTTGGCCCAGACTGCCCCTGGAGAGGTAAGCATCTGGGACCCCCCTTAGAAGACTCAACTTCCTAAGACCTTGTCCTGGAAGGAACACCCCATTCCACCACCTCCACCCACCAAGCCCAGGAGATCATGAGCAGCCTCCATACACCTGCTACCATCCCCTACCACATCTGTAACCACCAGGGCCTTGGTCCCAAATGCCCCTGGAGAGGTAAGCGTCTGGGTTCCCACTTAGAGGGCTCAACTCTCCAGGCCCTTATACAAGGAGAAACACCCCATTCCCCCACTCCCACCCACCAGGCCCCAGAGACTCTGAGCATCCTCTACACACCTGCCAACATCCTCCACCACATCTGTGACCACCAGAGCCTTTGCACAGATTGGCCCTGGAGAGGAGCCCTAGAGCCTTATCAGCATCCACTTGAGGCATGGACCCTGCTGCACCTAGAGGAAGAGAAACCACCTAAGCCACAGGCCCCACTGTCACCTATTGGAGGAAGAGGGACCCCCTGAAGCACCGGACCCACCTGCACCTACTGAAGGAAAAGATAGGCAAATGTCAGTGTAAGAACACATCCAACAATATAAAGACCAATATGGTACCACCAGAACCTAGTGGTCCTACAACAGGAAGACCTGAACATGCTAACCCAGAAGAAGCAGAAGAAAATGACCTTCAATATAACTTTATGAAAATGACAGAAACCCTTAAAGAGGAAATGAAGAATTCCCTTAAAGAAATGGAGGAAAAGACAAACAAAAAAAATTGAAAGAAACCAATAAATCTCTTAAAGAAATCCAAGAAAAAACAAACAGGTGAAGCAAGCAGCTCAAACAGTTCAAGACTTGAAAACTGAAACAGAGGCAATAAAAAAAACAAACTGAGGGAATTCTGAAAATGGAAAATCTGGGTAAACGAACAGGAACTACAGATGTAAGCATAATCAACAGATTACAAGAGATGGAAGAGGGAATCTCAGGAGTTGAGGATATGATAGAGGATTTAGATTCATTGGTCACAACTCCGAAGTAGATATTCACTAAGATGGTGGTATTAAAGATGAGTCAACAGAGAAGATAAAATGAAATAACTTTAAATGTTTAATTAGCATAGAAAAAAAGAAGTGGGAAGGGAATAAAAGAACGATTTTGTTTTTCTTTGTCTTTCCTTTTTTTCTTTTTTGTTTGTTTTGGTTTTCCAAGACAGGGTTTCTCTGTGGCTTTGGAGCCTTTCCTGGAACTAGGTCTTGTAGACCAGGCTGGCCTCACAGAGATCTGCCTGTCTCTACCTCCTGAGTGCTGGGATTAAGGGTGAGAGCCACCACCGCCTGGCAATTTTGTTTTCCTTAATAACTGAATAACATTCCATTGTGTAAATTTTCATTTTTCCACTAACCAGCTGATGGCCCTCTAGGCTATTTATACAACAAGACATTATTCATCTGTTAAAAAATAAAACTTGAAATTTTTGCAGGCAGATGGGTGGAGATGAAAACAATCATGTATTGGTATTAGCATCAAATCTTCAGGTATATGTGTTCAGTTCAGAATACCCACAGAGGTCAGGCAGTTAGTCAGGAACGATGTGGAATGCAGTTTCAGGGGAGAGTGACAGAATGGAGTGACAGAAAAGAACAGAACAGGAAAAGTTAAACAGAGTGGGGTTGGAAGACCAGCCAAGAAGACTGAATATAAGGAGGGATAACGAACACTAATAACCTTCTGGAAAGGCCACATGGAAATCACCTACTGTAGAAGCTTCCTAAAATATGTAAATGCACATATCAAAAGAAGAGTTTAGATGGAATTTTCCTGGGACCACAAAGCCCCTGCTAGATACCACAGGCTAATAAGCCAAGAGGCCAGTGCCAGATATAGGTTTACTCTTTTGGAGTTGTTGACTAGTTGATTAGAGGCTAATACCAATGCTCTTGGTTACTCTTCAGAACTTGATTGTAAGGCCATATTGCTGAACATGCCAATTAATTGAGTGATATGACATGGAGAATTCAAGGTGTGCTGACCTAGAAGCTTCGTGCGACTGGTTATCTTTCATAGTGCTGGAAGGTACTGCACACATTACCAGAAGAAAAGGGTAAATTGTCACCATTACCCAGGTATGAACTCTGCAAACTACAGTTGTAGATGAATTAGGTTGGCACAATAAATAACCAAGCCAGTTCAAGAACGGGTATTTTTAATGATTGAAAAGAGGGGAGACTCATGCTACAAGGGTGGGAGCTCCTAAGTCCTATCGGTCCCACAAACACCGCATGGAGAGAGAGAGAGCGCGCGCCTGTGTTCTCTCCGTTTATCTACCTGGGGGTTCAGGTAGCCACACCCCAACTATATGTGATTGGTTGATAATTTCCCCCATCATACAATGATGACCAACCTGTAAAGATAGTTCAACTGGTGCAATAATGGCACAAATGTCAGGAGTAGCCAACCACTTTATTATTGGAATTAAGACTTACAAGTACAAAGACATACCTGGCACCATTATTGGGTGACTTCACAGGTCATGGGCCCTGGGAAGAACCTACTGTGAACATACTACTACTATATTCATTCCTTTAAATGAACAAAATGCTAAAATGATTCTTCATGGTTTGTCATTATACCCATAAACTGGCACACCTTTATCCTCATCTCAGGGAAGCTTCTTTCTTCAGCAGATGGAAATTGACAGAAATATCACCAACTGCTTTAGGTAAAAATTATGGAGACTGATGAATTGTCAGACCTATATGGGACATCACACACTATATCATACTCTCTCCTCCCTAACTCGGGAATCTTCAGATTGGAAGAGCCACAGGCAGTGGATAACTACAACAGAATAATGTGTTCTTGCCACAGCAGCATGGTTGCACATATGCACTCACAGCAGCGTGACTGCGCAAATGCACTCACAGCAGCGTGGCTGTGCGCATGCACTCACAGCAGCGTGGTTGCACATATGCACTCACAGCAGCATGGTTGCACATATACCCTCACAGCTATTGTAACATCTCCACAGCTTCAAGTTCAAGCCAGAAACAATCCTGCATTGAGTAGGAATGTGGCCATGAAGGCTCAACCATAGCTGAGGAGTAATTGGCAATCCATAGCCTCCTGAGAGAAGAACGGTCAGTTTTTTGAAGGGTGTGGCCCCTGGACAGTCAACCAGACTCCAGTGGTAGGCTGTACATCCAAGGGTCTATGGGGAGAAAAAAGATGGATGAACAGGAAATAAGGGGTGGATCTGAGAGAAGATAGAGGTGAATATGATCAAATATGATCAAAATATTTCAAATTTTCCAAGAGCTTATAAAAATGAAAAAAGACAAGACTCTGAGCTTTAACTTAGGACCCTTGAGTACCTTCATCATGTGACCCATTGTCAACCTTGATAGTCTATCCCTCTCTGATCCCATATTGCTTCACTTTAAATAATCATCTTGCTACTTTTGCAAAAAAAGAATAATATCTCTATTAATATATGTTTAACTCCCATTAATTATGCATCAGCTGAACATACCATTTAAATGGAAAATAAGAAACTGTGGGGGTGGTATCTAAAAGGTAAAATACCTGTATGACACACACAAATCCTTGGGTGAGATTACCAGCAGTGATGGAAAAACAAAAACAAAAATATTCTATTGGTTACTTTTACCTGTGAACTTGACACAACCTATGAAGGGAATCTGAATGAGGAATTATTTAGCCAATTATATTGGCTTTGTAGGCATGTGTTGTAGGAGGCTGCTTGTTCGTTTCCTGGCTGCTCAACCATGAAATAATCACATAGAAGCCATATTATTTGCAATACTGTTTGGCAAATAGCTTAAGCGTATTTCTGGCTAACTCGTATATCTTAATTTAACCCATTTCTAGTAATCGGTGTATTGTGGCTGTGGCTTATTGGGTAAAGTTCCGTCCAGCTCCTAGAGGGGAGGAGGCTACACGGCTTCTCTCTGACTCCACCTCCCTTCCCCCAGCATTCACTTTAGTTTTCCCTACCTAGCTCTACTCTATCCTATCACAGTCCTAAGACAGTTTCTTTATTAACCAATGGTATTCACAGCATACAGAGGGGAATCCCATATCAGGCATGCCTATGAATGATTTCCTTATTTGAGTTAATTAAAGAGGATACTACACTGCAGGTAGTATCATCCCTCAGGAACTGGATTCTGGACTATATAAGAATAAAGAAAGCAAGCTGAGTATTAGCATAAATAAATTCATTCAGTGTTCTCTGCTCTTGACAATAGATGTGATGTGACTAGTTGATTCAGTTTCCTGATGCCTTAAGTTCCCCCAAAAGATAGACCATGTTTTAGTTTGGATTTCTATTGCAGTGACCATGACCATGACCAAAAGCAACTGGAGGAGGAATAGTTTATTTCATCTTACAGTCAGTCCATCACCCAGAGAACTCAGGGAAAGAAGTTGGACCTTGTAGGCAAGAACTGAAGCTGAGGTCCTGGACAGGTGCTATTTACTGGTTTGCTCCTTCTGCTTTTTTACAGCACCCAGGACTACCACTCCCTCCCCTCCTCATACTCCACCCTTCCTTCCACCCCAACCCCATCAACTCCTCAGAAAGGGTGAGGCTTCCCATGGGGATTCAGCATAGTCTGACCAAAACCCTCCCCTCTATGGCTAGACTGAGGCAAGGTTTCCCTCCAAAGAGAATGTGTTTCTAGATGCCAGTTCAAGTACTAGGGATAAATCCTGGTCCCACTACCAGTGGCCCCACTAGCCAGCACAGACTGTAACCTGGAATTGGGAGCCAAACAAACCTTCATCCCTTAAATTGCTTTTGATTAAAATAGCAAAGGAAACTAAGACAGACACCCGATTGAATTTTTTATTGACTTTTATTGAGCTCTACATTTTTCTCTGATCCCCTCCCTATTGAATTTTCAAAACTTAATGAAATCTTTCTATAAGAAATCAATATTATTTTACATCTACAACCAGCCCATAGTCCATGATCCCAGAGAAGCCAAGTTACAAGGAGAACTCTAAGAAAGACATGCACGGATCTTCCTGGGAAGGGAAAACAGACAAGACCTCCTGAGAAAATTAGGAGAAGGGAAAGTAGAAGGGGAGGGGAGGGGAAAGGGGGAGAACATAGGGAATGGGATGATCAAGAAGAAGGGGGAAGGACAGTGAGAGAGAGAAAGGAAAAAGATATCTTGATTGAAGGAGCCATTAAAGGGCTAGCAAGAAACATGGCACTAGGGAAATTCCCAGAAATCCACAAGGATGACCCCACCTAAGACTCTAAGCAACAGTGGAGAGGATGCCTAAACTGCCCTTCCCCTGTAATCAGACTGATGATGACTATCTTTTTTTTCCATACATTGTTTTGTTTTATTTTTTCCATTCAAGAACATAATTAAAGAAATAAAATTTTTACCTTCCTTCCCCTTCTCCCGGTCCCCTCCCACTACCCCCCCACCACTCCTCCCTCCCCCTTCTTCCTTGAAAGAGGGCATGATGCCCTGCCTTGTTGGAAGTCCAAGGCCCACCCCCATCCCTCCCGGCCTAGGAAGGAGTGCATTCAAAAAGACTTGGTTCTCAAAAAGATAATACATGCAGAAGAAATAGGTCCTGGTGTCATTGTTGATGGGTTCTCCATCTGCCAACTTTCACCGCCACATTCAGAGAGTCTGGTTTGATCATATGCTCATTCAGTCCCAGTCCAGG
>PVIU01020011.1:0-35199 GCA_004026605.1 Ondatra zibethicus
CCTACAGTTGATAAATACCTTCAGTAGTCTGACAGGATAAAAGATCAACTCAAAAAATTTAGTAGCTCTTCTATACAAATGATAAAGAAGCTGAGAATGAAATCAGAGAAACATCACCTTTCAGAGTAACCATAAATATCACAGAATATCTTGTGGTAACACTAACCAAAGAAGTAGAAGTCATGTTCAACAAGAACTTTAAGTCTTTGAAGAAAAAATTTGAAGAAGATACCAGAAAATCGACAAATCATCCATGCTGTTCAATAGGAAGGATCAACATAATAAAAATGGCAATCTATAGATTTAACATAATCCCCATTAAAATCCCATCATAATTCTTCACAGACTTGAAAGAACAATACTTAGCTTCATATGTAAAATAAACAGCCAGGATACCCAAAACAATCCTGTAAAATACCAGAACTTCTCGAGGCATCACCATCTTTGACATCAAACTCTATTACAGAGCTACAGTAATGAAAACAAAGAGGTTGACCAATGGAATCAAACCAAAGACCCAGATATTAATACACACACCTAAGAAAACCTGATTTTTGACAAGGAAGCTAAAATTATACATTGGAAAAAAAGAAAGCATCTTCAACAAATTCGGCTACCATAACTTGATGTCAAAGTGTAGAAGAACTCAAATAGACCCATATCTATCCACACGCACAAAACTCAAATCAAAATAGTTTAAAGACCTCAATATATATCCGACCACACAGAACATTATAGAAGAGAAAGTAGGAAGTAGCCTTCAATTCATGGGAACAGGAGACCACTTCCTAAATATAACCCCAGTTGCACAGACACTGAGAGAAACAATAAATGGGACCTCCTGAAATTGAGAGGTGTCTGTAAAGCAAAGAACACAGTCAATAAGACAAAATGGCAGCCTACTGAATGGGAAAAATGCAAACATACATGAGAACAGACAGAGGAATAATCTCCAAAATATATAAAGAACTTGAGAAATTAGACTTCAAAATTCCAAGTAATCCAATTAAGAAATGGAGTACAGATCTAAATATAGAATTCTCAACAGAAGAATCTGAAATGGCCAAAAGACACTTAAGGGAGTAGTCAATATCCTTAGTCATCAGGGAAATGCAAATCAAAACATCTCTGTGATACCATCTTACACCAGTCAGAATGGCTAAGATCAAAAACACCAATAATAGCTCATGGTGGAGATGATGCAAAGTTCCCCTTACTTTCCAAAGTGATGGTGCAAGTTTGCATTTCCACTCATTCATTGCTGGTGGAAATGCAAACTTGCACCATCACTTTGGAAATCAGTATGGTGGTTTCTCGGAAAGTTCAAAATCAACCTACCTCAGGACCCAGCAATACCACTCTTGGGCATATACCCAATGGATGTTCAACCATACTACAAGGACATTTGTTCAACTATGTTCATAGCAACATTATTTGTAATATGCAGAACCTGGAACAACTTAGATGCCCCTCAGTCGAAGAATGGATAAAGAAAATATGGTACATTTACACAATGGACTACTACTCAATGCAAAAAAAAAAAAAAAAACAAAAAAAAAAAACCACATGGTGTCTTGAAAATGGATGAAATAGGAAAAATCCTCCTTAGTGAGGCAACCCAGACCCAGAAAGATGAACATGGTATATACTCAAAGATAAGTGTATGTTAGCTATAAAGCAAATGATAATGAGCCTATAACCATGGCTGTAGAGAAGCTAAGTAACAAGGTGAACCCTAAAATAAACATATATAGATCCCCCTAGGAAGGGGAAATAGACAAGATCTCCTGACAAAATTGGGAGCATGGGGGTGGGGAGAAAAGGGATGACTGAA
This sequence comes from Ondatra zibethicus, assembly GCA_004026605.1. Taxonomy (NCBI): domain Eukaryota; kingdom Metazoa; phylum Chordata; class Mammalia; order Rodentia; family Cricetidae; genus Ondatra; species Ondatra zibethicus. The sequence continues at coordinate 1,835 of PVIU01020011.1, forward strand.
GGGGAAGAGGAGAGGAGAAGGGGATGGGGTAGAAGAACTTGAAGAAACAGGGTAGGCAAGATGGGGAAAGGACAGAGACAGAGAGCAAGGAAAGAGATATCTTGATTGAGGGACTACTATGGGAGTAACAAGAAACCTGGCACTAGAGAAATTCACAGGAATGTACAAGGATGACCCCAGTTAAGAAGCTAAGCAAAGTGGAGAGGGTGTATGATCTGGCCTTGCCCTGTCTGTAGTCAGATTGATGAGTATCTTAAACCTCACCATGGAACCTTATCCAGCAACTGATGGAAGTAGAGGCAGAAACCCACAGTGAAGCTCTGGGCTGTGCTCCCAACATCCAGTCAAAGAGTAGGAGGAATGAGAATATGAGCAAGATGTCAAGACCATGATGGGTACACCCACAAAAACAGCTTACCTGACTTAAAGGGAGCTCACCAATTCTGACCAGACAGTGAAGGAACCCATATAGGACCAAACTAGACCCTCTAAATGTGGACAGTTATAAGGATGGGGCAGAATGTGGGGCCACTGGCAGTTGCACTCGGATTTATCCCTACTGCTTGCACTGGCTTTTTGGAACCCTTTCTCTTTGTATGGATACCTTGCTCAGCCTTGATATAGTAGAGATGGTCTTGGTTCTTTTACAAAGTGTCGTGTCTTACCCTCTAAGAGGAGTGGATGGGGGTCTTGTTGAAAGGAAGGTAGAGGGAACAGGAGGAGGAGATGGAGTGGGAACTGGGATTGATATGTAAAATAATAAAAGATAGTTTGCTTTCTTTTAAAAAAATAAAATAAATAAAATAAAAGAGTGACAACTGTACATAGATCACATAATTCGCATTTAAGGCTGGAAATGCTGTACAAATCAAGAGGGTTCCATTTCACTATAGAGCACACTGGAGATTTGTATTCTCTAAGGAACATAACCAAGAAAATAAATATTTGTTATGAAGCAGATTTTCAATATTGTTGCGCAGGTATAGGCTGGATGATTAGTTCAACAATAGGTATCCCTTTGCTAGAGAGGCTGAGAACAGATCAGTCAAAGGAGTAGATAAGCTTGGCTTATCTGGTGTTCAAGGTTCCTGGAGAGCTATAGGTTTTCAGTCTACAACAGAGAGCCAAATCACCTAGACTCTGTTGTCATGGAAGGATACAGATAGTGATGAAGTTTGGTTAAACACCAAAGTTAGTGGTCAATGGGGAAAACTCTTAGTTAACTGAGTAACTCTGAAGAAACAGACAATGAGCAGAGGTTTTAGACATTTTTTTCTATCTTAAAATTTAAACTCTAGTTTCATCCACCCTTTATTACTATCTGTTTGGTACAAATTATCTCTGTAGAGGGTTATATGTAAAGTAAGGAGATAGTTCTAATATGAAGTAATTTTCAAAATATGTTTTATATTCCACTTTTACATATTATAAACAAATAGATTATGATTTTCTTGCATATAGAGTGGGCAGTGTATTCATCATGCTAATTCTATTGCTAAATTTATGACCTGAGCTCAGATGAGTGTCAGTGAATTTTGGTTGGATGAATGAAAATTATCACTAGACAACAGCTAAACCATTATTGAAGTACTGGAAAGTGCTGTAATTATGAGAAAACTGCCCAGAAGATTTTACTGATATATTTTGCTGAGTTAGATAAATTAAGATGACAACAGTTCCTTCTTCCAATTCATAAGTCTGTGTCTCTCTGCCAGGTATCACATCAGTAACATCCTAAGAGGCACTCAGTAAACCTCCAGTGACTTTGGAGATAACTTTCCCAAGAAGTACTCTTGCAAGGAGAATGATTTCATGCTGAATTCCACTCATTTCTGACAGGGGCTTACACTATTCCCTGAAGCAGTAGGCACTGGCTAACAGCAGCCAAGAAAGTCAGCAACTGCAGGGAGATTCCCCTACCTGCTGATGATAGACGAGTTTTTAGAATGGAGCTTATTGATCCTTCGTAAGTGAATGTTGCAATTGTGAATTCTCACTCCATGATGTGGAAGCAAAATCCACCCTAAGAGAAGCCGTGCCTGCCCCACTAAGCTGAGTCTATTGAACGACTTGACAAGGTCTCCCCATTCTTTAGTGATGTATTCCTGGAAAAAAGCCTTTCCAGTAAATGTGAGCCCATTTGGAGTGAATCATGTTGTTACCTATCTCTTGCAGAAGCAGGTCCATTAGGCAATATCTTTGAGGAGGGGAAGTACTATGGGCTTACGCGTCAAAATAAATTACTTGCTCAAGATGTCTGCTTGGAACATTCTCAAAGTAAATTCTGTATCATGAAATCAGCTGTTCTCAAGAGTTAGAAACTTTAGGAGTGGTAATTAGATGCTATAAGAGCAAGCACCAGTCTGAAACTGAATAAAACCCCACCGCTTAGAGAGACTTCAGAAATCACTTGGTGGTTTATGGGCTCTCATATCCCTGCACAAATTTTTTTCCTGTATAGATCTGTTTGCAGCTAACCTCTAATACAAGCTACTTACTTACTATTACACAGTTATATACTTATAGGTTAAGAGTCTTAACTGCAGATGTTCTATTTAAATCCTGTGGATACAATAATCAATACTGGTGACTAGGGTGACTATGTGCATGCTGACTGATTGAGACAGAGGAGATAGTCAGTGAGTATAATTTAAATGATTGTTATGCTTGTTTTGTTGTTGACTTGACCTAAGGGAGAGTTATCAGAGAAGAGACTAGTACATGAGAAAATGTTTCTATAAAATTGGCCTGTAGAAAGCCGATGGGTCATTTTCTTAATCAGTACTTGATGGGGAAGGATCCAGTTCATTGTGTGGTACCACCTTCGGTGGATGACCCAGGGGTATATAAGAAAGTGTACTGAGCAGGTCATAGAAGCAAACCAGTAAACAGTACACTTTCATGGCCTATGCATCACTCCTGCCTCCAGGTAGCTGTCCCTCTTCAGTTTTTGCCCAGATTTCCCTCGGTGATGGACTGTTACCTAGAAATCTAAAATGAAATAAGCTGTTCTATAGGAGCTTGGACAATAAGAATGCTGAGATCAATGTAGATAATGAAGTCCTGGCTTGTTACATTTCATAGGAAACAAAGATTCTATTAGTGTCATGGTTCAGGTAAGCTGGGCATGAAGAATCAGACGTGATTAATAAGAAACCAGAACCACTACAGTGAAACCTTTGCTTTATTGTGACAATTGTTGCTGGTTAAGTAGAACTGATAAATTAGCTGTGATTCCAAATGGATCAGAATTATTGAGGTGAGGGCTGTAGAGATGGCTCAGTGGTTAAGAGCACTGCCTGCTCATCTAAAAGCTCTGAGTTCAATTCCCAGTAACCACATGGTGGCTTGCAACCATCTGTAATGAGATCTGGTGCTCTCTCCTGGCCTGTAGACATGCATGTAGGCAGAATACTGTTTATACAATAAATAAATAAATTTTTTAAAAAAAGAATTATTGAGGTGAAATCTTTGTGGAGAATTCTTTTTGGTTGAGTACACAGATTCTGTTGTACAAAAGAGTTAAGCATGTACCTCATCCTGGCAATCAAATTTTGTAATGTATAAGAGTGCCATATGTGATATTGAACACGTGAAGTGGTTCATGGAGAGTACCTGAAGCTTGGCATGTATGAGAGATCAGGAGGGGTTACATTGGTGGTGGTAGAGGTAAAGGCTAGTTACAGTAGAGATCCTAGCATTTTGAAGATACCAGTACCATGGGGCGACCACCACACGGTATGTGCTGATTTTAAGTGATATACACTGTTTCCACATGATGTCTGATATATCATTCTTTTCCACCATTATCTAATTTATGAAGACTTAACTATGCATTATTTTATTATCACATGTTGTATAAAATATTTTCTTTATTTAAGCAAAAGACGGAAAGTTGCTCTCTACCTGTGTGTATAAAACATGTGTTTCTATTTGACTAGGAGGACTTTTGTCATATTGGAAAACTGAGCTATTACAATAGAGATTCTGGAGCCATGCTGCCTTATTTGATTATATTAACTCCTGATATAATTCAAAACACTGATTCTATTATAATTAAGTTGTTAGTAATTTATCTATGTGCCTTCTTTGTTTTATTGTATGAAGACACTAGATCATGTAGATATAAATTCATAATTTAACATATTGTCTAAAATGTTTGCTTTCTTCACAGTAAAAACAAATTATATAATTATAGAAATTATGTTATATGTTACTATGCATGTACAAACACATATGAACTTTTAAGTTTGAATGACCATATTTGGAGACAAACTGAATTTTCATAGTAATATTTACAAATATTTATCCTGTGTACATGGAGGTTCTGTCTACATGTTTCTGCCATGGAACCTACGTCATACTTTATGTTAATCACTGAAGACATCACCTGCTCTCCTGCTTGGTATTTAGAAGAGGTTGCTACCTGAGACACATTTCTCTCTTTTTCTGCCATAATGCCAAAGCCATCTTATGGAACATATAAAAATACTTTTTTTTTTACACAGTGCTACACTACTGCACTGAAAGAACAAACATAAATTAACATTCTGTGGTAAAACCTCATATTAGAAGAGCACAAAAACCCAAGGGATAAGTTTTTCCTATGTCAAATGATCCTCTGATATTCTCTGAGACTTCAGAAACCCAGATGATATTTTTGATAACATACACTTAGACTGACAACCCTCTACTGCCCTTTGTAGCTCCTAATTCATAATGCAGAAGCTCAGTTGTAAAACTAAATTTACACCTTCACTTAGACCACAGAATACAAAACAGTCCACCTAGATATCTTTTCTAAATGTATATGTATCAAATATCATTGCATATATGTGTTACATACTGTCATGCTTAGTTTAGGATTGGAAAATGAAAAGGAAACTACAAGTGACTCCCTAGTAGTATAATGTGCCTTGCTCATTTTCACCTACAGTTTCTTATACCTTACAAAATGACCTACAATATCCACTGTGTGATATACTGCAGATGTTGAATAAAATAAGAATGTGATGAGGGGAGAAAGGCAAGTACTCACAGGATAAACATTGTATAAAATGAATTTTCAATAACACATTTGTTATTGCTTTACACTAAGAATGCTACAGTTTCATCTTGTGTTTTCCTCCAAGGCATGTCATAAAATTATGTGAAAACTGGAAATAGAGGAAGAATGGCTAATATGATTTATGCAATGAGTGCAACAACCAATCAAGGTCATGTAAAACAAGACAAGATCACTAATACACAGCACTATTGTACCTTCATTCAAACTTATGAAATTAGGTTGGCTTATCAGAAGGTAGATTTACTCAACACTTGTTACTAGGATCTGAGTCTTTAAAATGAATGCACTTCATTTCTGGGAACAAAAGGAAAATATATAGAAAACATTGAAATAAAAATGAGTGTTGCTCTGTAATATTTATCTCACTGACTCTGTGTGTCCTGTCGATAACAGTATGATACTTGTCATTGTGAACCTAATGTAACTGACATTGACAATCATAAGACCTAAAATATTTTCCATTTCAATATTTCCATTTTTAAAGTTTTATATTATTTGACTATTTCAGATGTTTATGCTATTGCTGCTGGCCCAGAAATCACTGAACCTGCACATGTCATGATCTTCCTGCCTCAGCCTCCTAAGTGCTGGCATTACATGTCATATGCCACAATGCCTGACCCAGAGACAGCAGATTAAATTGCAAGTTTGAAGAAAGAAAGTTATGCTTTTAAAAATGATGTTTCTTCCAGTTACCTTTCATAAAATCTGAGGCCATGATATTATATTGTTACTCTGTAGAGGTATTTTTATGTCAGCTGCAGAAATTATGATGTCTACTGCAATAAAATTTGTCCTTGATCCACAAGGGAGAGTCTTCTAGAGAAAATAAAGCCTCTGAAAACAGTTTAGTGTAATAGAGCTATTAAGGGGAGCAGCAAGATGCTCATAAGTCTTCATCTGGGATGTGTGTGTCCTTCTGTGACCGTCATCTCGCTCCTAGCAGATGAGTTTTCCATTGCTACCATAACAAATTATTGAAAGTTTAATGGTTTAAAACAAGATACATTTATTACAGCATAGTTATTTAGGTCAGAAGTTAGACACAATTCTCATTAGGCTAAAATCAAAGTGCTAACTGGGCTCTATTTTTTTTCTTTATCTCTTTTAGTGGTAGAGGCTTCTGGAAAATCTCTTTCCTGGCTATTCTGTTCATTGAGAAAAATCATATGCCTTGGTTCCTATCTACTGCTGCTATAGAGAATGACTGATAGAGTGTTACTTATAATTAGCTATAGTGTGCTAGCTCTTGGTTCTAGATTCTGCATTGTTCAAGACAAATGGAGTGGATCTACTTTCTTAGACTTGGAGTGCAAAAATTGGAGGGACTGTAAATCTTTAATATTTTTACAATGACTTATTTTATTACTTTAAGTTATGCATATGTGATTGTATCTTATTGTGTATGTGCATGTGAGTGAAGGTGATTTTGTGGGTCCAAGTCTTTGTATGTGAGATTCCTGAGATGGATGCTGGGAAACAAACTGTGGTTCTCTAACAAAACCAGGACACTCTTCTAAATGCTAAGCCATCTCCCTAGCCACTGAGAACCAATCATGTTGTATAGAATCCATGATTGCATTAATCTCTCCATATGGTTAGAGTTCTTAAGGTCTAATTACATTGACTAAGCCCCGTCTTCATTTTTGCCATGGGGATTAAGATTCTAAACATAATCTTTGGATAAAGCCTTCAAATTATGGCCTCTCTACTGTTGTCTTACATGTGGCCAACATAACATTAGTTTAACCATCCTTTTGTTTTAATATTCCATCCTTGATCAAGAATGAGAAAAAATTCCATATTTTAAAACTATTGTGATTTGATTAACTCTATCACCATGGAAGTAAGGATTCCATTCAGCAAAAACTTTGCATACCCTATTTTATGATATAAATCTTATGTAAAGTGTACCTTTTTCATGTCAGGTAAAAGCTGTTCAAAGTACTGTACATCAGGGTATGGATATATTCAGGGAAAAAAGCTCAATATTAGCTACCAAATTCAGTATAGCTATTAAAATATTTATTTCATAGAACTATATATATTGCTTCTTGACCTTTGTGCTAAAATAAAATGTAGAACTACACGTATACTTAATTTCTTAAAATGACATGAAAAGGTGTCTGTCACCCCAAAATACACAGTGGGTGACTTGTAAATCATTTTCCAATTTCCTATTTTTATTAAGCATCTATTTATTATGAATAATCATGAATCTGACATATTCAATGATGAACACTAGTCTACAATGAACATCAAGTAGTACTGAATCTTTGGGTGGTGGAACAGACAGGAATTAGAAAGTGAGAAAATAGAATTCCATTGTTTAATAGAAGCCATCTGCTGCACAGAGTTTAAGCATTTACTAAGTGAGAGCACTGCATATAAGATAATAGAGAGTAATGTTTTTATCCCTTTCTAAGAATGGTCTCATTGTCATATCTTACTTTAGGTCAATTTTACTATTTTAATGTGCTATCTTTGAATATAGTGATTTTGTCTTAATTATTGCAATATTTATGTACTGAGCCTTACATACAATTGAATAATACTCTTATTACAATTATTAGAAAGAAATGTTTGTAGAATATATAACACATATTTCAAATAATATATGAAGTTTTTAAAAAGGTTGGATTCAAATAATCACACATACATTTGTTGTTTGTGAGAATATATATACACATATATAAGTGTGTATATATATACTACATTTGACTTAACCATCTATCCACTAATAACCTAATATATAATAACATTTCCACATAACAGCAAAAGCTTGAATATATATACACAAACATTTTTTCATATACATACATGTACGTTATATTTTTGTATGTATGACAAACTGTATTTCAGGGCTGTTACTGACATTTTCCTCTGTCTAACTTTATAATTTCTGTGATATAGCATAATAATTGTAGTTTTTTAGTTATTACATTTTGGGAAACCTATTTCATAGAAATCAATACCTGGGTTAAATTGAAGGTGTGGGTCATGAATTCCTAAACAATTCACAACAGGTGTTTAGATGAGAAATATAGTAATTTAGGTTATGATGATAGCAGGGTGAAAACTGGGATGAAATTATTATGCACTGTCAGAACAGAAATAACGAAAATTTGCATTTTGTATTCATGTTATACGTAACAGGATCTTAAAGACATCAACACACTATGAACATATAAAGGTTAAATTAAAAGTGTACTTTATCAACTGTTTATTCAAAAGGGTAGGAAGAGAGAAACAGGAATTTAAGAGGATGAGACCAAGATTTATGTTGAAAACACAAATTAATCTGTAGGTCAAAGGAGCCTGAGTTTAATGAGTTTTCTACTGACCTTACTGTTTTTTCTTTGTTTCATTATTTAATACTCTTTATATAATCTAGGAGCACAGTAAATTAGCAAGAGGGCTTTCCCTCACAAACCAAAATGTGTTTCCATATAATGACAAACTCAGTGTACTAGGCTATTCCATTAAAGTCCACCCTACATTCACCAAAGTTATACTAACTCAGTTCAAATGAGAGCACAATTTGGAAACAACTTTAGTTATATTTGTTACTTCTGATAATAAATTCGATATTCTGATAATAGCAGAAGATGCTTTTTTTACCTTAAAGGCCAGTCCCCACCTTCCCTTTGCCTTTTGTTCCTTCTAATGAACTCATGTTACACTTTAAAGATGTGCTTTGGCACAAAATTCTAACTTTTGAGCAAGTTTCCCTGGGTTCAAATGTTTCTTTTATATCCTGTATGGCTCACACAGTGAAATAGTTTGCCTCTTTTGAACTCTCAGTATGCTAATAATTGCATTATTCACTTAGGCTACCCCTTTATTATAAGGAAGTAGATTTTGCACACATAAAGTAGATAGAATATGCATAAAATAGAACATGCAAACCATGTTCTATTTTAGCAGGTCAAAATTCAATAATTTTTAATATGTCTCGGAATCAAGTAATATTTCTTCCACATAATAACTTATTTTATAAAATATATTTTTCATACATGGTTTCTCCTCCCACAATTCATTCTAGATCTTTCCCACCCACCCATATTTTTAACACAGCATGGAATTATATTAAATAATCTTTGGCATCAAGCACCTGCTGATGACACTTCAAGGAGAACAAACAGGGTCTCTCTTTCCAACTCAAATGATAACAACTCTAAAAATAGGAGATATTTAGAAGGACCTGACACCTTAAAATCATTTAGTAGCTGAAAGCTATCACTTTGCCTTTCCCACAGGTTACAAACTTGGGCAATTCATGGAAGCACACTACTGATTCTTAAGAACAATACTGCCTCAAAGGTAACACACTAACATTCTGGGTTTTGTAAACAAAACTAATTTGCTACCCTTTCCATATGCTCACTTATCATATGCTGTCACCTAGGGCCACAGAAAATATTGGAAGAACACCAACTTATAGAAATACATGGGATTATTGACTCTCTAATTGTCTTTGGCCTGTAAAATGCGTTTTTCAGTCACATATACAAAATCCTGGGAACAGACTATTGCTGAAAGGGAGCTCTTTACCTACGCATTATCATCTGGAATGGGTTATTTCCTGGGAATCTCAAGTTTGTCTATGCTCTCAGAGGGACTAATTGCCCTGGTATTTTTGTATAAGTGTTCATTTGCTGCTAATTTAGAAATAACAGATAAAATATTAATCTCAAAGAAGAAATCATTATCACAACAGTAGTTGTCAATATTCAGTGAGAACAAAGGTTTTTAAATAATGTGTGTACTATGTATATTATTGACTTAGATACTATTGTTAATATATTAATATTTATCACTATTTTTGTTTTTGTAAAAAAGTGTCCTAAATCTTAATGTTGTAAATTAGTATTTATATAAAAATAACATGGTTGAAATGTAAGTTAGTCATCAGGAAAGAGGTAGAAAAGTGAGTTAGAAACAGATCCTCAGCCAGTAGTGGTGATGCATAACTTTAATCCCTGCACTCAGGAGTCAGAAGCAGGTGGATCACTAAGTTCGAGGTCAGGCTGTTTACAGAGTGAGATACAGGATAGTTAGGGCTACATAGAGAAACCCTTCTCAAAGAACCAAAAATATCAATAAATAAAAAATGGCAGCAACTGATGTAGAAAAAACACTCTTGACTGCTGGCATCGGCATGCCCACATATAACATATTTCTACCTAGATCTTCATATATGCACTTAGATATAAGCACACACAAACAAAATATGTACCACTATTAACTAGATGTTAAATGAAAATTATTTTGCAAGACCACATTAGTAAGAAATATAACTAAACTGAATCAAATTAGGTAGAATCAAAACATGTATTATTTGATGAGTGAAAAGTCATTTGGTAAGAGGATGAGTGAACAGAAAACTTTCTTGTTAAAACTACATCCCCCCTTTTAAGTTCATTTCCTAGTGCTGAACATTCGACTGTCTGTGTTTTAACTGTGCTTACTTTTAAAAAATATTCCTTCCCTATAGGAAGCTGTGTGAATTTTCATCATTGTTTTTGTAAGTTATTTCTCCAAAAGCTGAACCTGTGATAACATATGGAAAAGGTTGATTAGTTTTGGTTTTGTTTTGAATTTGAGAGGTAATTTCAGAGGAATAGGAAAAGAAATGGAAATATAGATGGAAAAGAGGAACAATTCTGGCATCTGGGTAAACAGAGTTCTATCTCACTTGAGTTGTATGAGACACTTCAAATATTATGTACCAGAATATGATGCTCAGTGAAAAAGTTTGGCAACCAGTAGAGAGCATGTGCGACACTGGTGGTTATTCTGCCCTGCCCCATAGTGGGATGTCTTCTCTAGGAGCAAGAATAACATACATGTGTCATACAATTTCATAGTTAAAAAAATAACAAACATATACAGAAGTGATAACTAGTGAGGTCATATAAATGGAGGGCTGACAACATCAACTAAACTCACAGAATTAGAAGTTTTCTATCCAAACAAATACATGAATCAATGATTTGTCCATTATAGATCCAAGGCAAAAACAACATAGATAATAAAATGACTTGAAGGAAAATCTTTACACCAATGAAATTTGTCATTAGTTTCGAGTCACATTAACATATTTCATTTTGAGGGGGAAAGATATCTCAGCAATGAAAGGCTAGCCCCACAACCCAACATCATGAACACAATTCCATTCATTATGAAAGTGGTGCGGGAGAATTGTCCATATTCTGTCAATCATGTTTTAAATAAATGCTGATTGGCTAGGCAGGAAGTATAGGTGGGAAAACCAGACAGGAAGTAAAGGTGGGGCCAGAAGAACAGGAGTATTCTGGGAAGAAGGAAGCTCTTTCCCCACTTCTGCCCAGACCACCGAAGAAACAGGATGTGACCTGCCCCGCTGAAAAAGGTACTGAGCCATGTGACTAACATAGATAAGAATATTGGGTTAATATAACTTATAACTAATACTTAGACTGAGCTAATGGGCCAATCAGTTTATAATCTTCTGGAGACCTCTTTGTGATTTTCTTTGGGATCTAATGATTGTGGGACCTGGTGGGAGGACAGAAACCAACCAGGCCTTCATGTTATATGAAAGTATCTCTCATCCCACAGTCCCTTTAACTTTCATTAAACTACTGCAGCACTATAACTGTACATTATAGAAAACTTCCAAAAGTTTATTTAGGCTGTCCCAAAAGATCAGCAATAGTTTGTATATGTGAGGATTAAGAGCATTTATGACTACCGGACACTATGTCCTGGGGTTGTAATAGACAGCTATTAGGCTTTGAATCATGTTTTAAAAATAATATAAGCAGTGGACATGGAACAGCAGTTCTTCTGTAATGTTGCATTTTTGTTATGATTTTATTCCAAGCATCTTACTATTTAGGGCATAATAAAGGCCATGTCAAGCAAAGATCGGGCACAAATACAAGGTGTAGTTTCCTGGCAAAGAAAACCTGATATTGGATCTTGATAAGGTTTTCAGAAAGGACATGGTAAGGTTTAAATCTTTCACAGATAGGGCGTTTTGAAAACACCTTGGACTCCCTACTGACTCTTACTAATAAAATATTAAAACAATCAGACAATAAACAAACATAGAATTTCATTTCCAGATGTGCTTCTTAAATAAAACAAAGCAAATGCATATTCAAAAGCTTGCATGCAAGTGTTTGTAGATGCTGTATGTACAATTATACACAGCCAAAACATCTTGCAAAAGGTGCCTGGATAAACCAACAATGATATATCGTTTTTAAGACACTACATATAAATAAAAACAAAGAGCTAGATTTCTTATTCTCTACCTGTCTACGATTATATGCAATTTGTTAGATTGTTCCTGTTCACTTGGATGATACATGTACAAACACTGGAAGTCCTCATTGGGCTCAGTGAATTAAAACAGGCAAAGAAAAAAGACAACAATGAAAAGGAACTTATGTTAGAAGGGAATTTATGTTAGAACTTATGTTATGTTATTGTAGAGGAGAGATTTGGAAGAAGCAGAAGTGGTAAAGTTGGGATATTATAAACAAAAAACATTGTATACTTCATTCTATACATTGTACACATGTAAAGATTCTCAAAGAATAGGTCAAAATACAGCCATATCACTTCCCATCTCCAACTTGCTAGTGATCGGATTAAAGATGGGAGCCACCACTTCTTGGTTCTGTTTCTCTTCTGCACTGATTCAATCTCGTGTAGCCCAAGGTGGCCTTGAACTCACAGAGATCTGCCTCTGTCTACCAAGTGCTGGGATAAAAGGTGTGTGCCACCACTGTCTGACCTCTATGCTAACTGGTGTGGATAGCTCTGTGCTCTGTTCTTCAGGCAAGCTTCATTTGTTGAAGCACAAACAAAATACCCCTGTCTGTCTATCTATCTATCTATCTATCTATCTATCTATCTATCTATCTATCTATCTATCTATCTATCTATCTATGTATCTATCTACCTATCTATCTACCTATGTATCTACCTATCTATCTATTGATCTATCATCTATCTATCATCTCACTGTCATATGAGAACCCAAGAAATAAAAATGATTTTATCTATATACCAAATATAGAGGTTTCAGTAATGCATGTCAGAATTTCTTTCTTAAATATCTAACCTCCAGAATTATGGGAAAATAAATTTCTTTTGCTTAATCAAACAGTTTTTTACTTTAAAATGGCAGTCTGGGATGCTTAATAGAAGAAGTCTGCTGTTTAAGGCTTACTAAACTCTTGTATTTTAAAACACAGAAAATTTATTATATATAAATTACACTTCAGTATAATTTCTTAAACCACAAAATAGTGAAAGAACATGTGATGTATTGGAAAAGGTAGATAATTAGGGCATGAAAAATGTCTAATTACTCTCTTTTATAAATTAATTTGATATCAACAACAAAAGGAAATTTTTTATTACTTTATAAATAATACCAATCAAAGTTTCCACTTCCTCCCATCATCCCATTTCCCTCCCCCTCCCACGCTCCCCCTCCCCCACCCCCTCCAGTCCTAAGAGAGGGCAAGGTACCCTGCCCTGCGGGAAGTCCAAGGTCCCCCCTCCCCACATCCAGGCTTAGGAAAGTATGTATCCAAATAGAATAGGATTTCAAAAAGCTAGTACATGTAGTAGAGACAAATCCCAATGCCATTATCATTGGCCCCTCAGTCTGCCCCAATTGTCAGCCACATTCAGAGGGTCCAGTTTGATCCCATGCTCATTCAGTCCCAGTACAGCTGGAGTTGGTGAGCTCCCATTAGCTCAGGCACACTGTCTCAGTGGGTGGACCAACCCCTTGTTGTCCTGACTTCCTTGCTCATATTCTCCCTCATTCTGCTCTTCACACATGTGGGTCTCTGTCTCTATCTCTATCTCTGTCTCTATCTCTATCCATCACCAGACGAAGGTTCTATGGTGATATTCAAGATAGTCATCAGTCTGACTTCAGGACAAGGCCAGTTCAGGCACCTGATCCTGCACTGCCCAGGGTCCTAGCTGGGGTCATCCCCATGGACTCCTGGGAATCCCTCCAAAGCCAAGCCTCTTGCCAACCCCCAAAATTAAAAAAAAAACTTGTCTTAGTTAGGATTTATATTGCTGTAAAGAGATATTATGACCATGGCAACTTATAAAGGAGAATATTTAATTGAGTGGCTTACAGTTCAGAGGTTCAGTCCATTATCATCATGATGCAACATAGTAGCATTTCGGCAGTCACGGTACTGGAGAAAGAGCTGAGAATTCTACATTTTGATCTACAGGCAACAGGAACTGAACTGAGACAGTGGGCATAACTTGAGCATAGTTACCTCATAGTCTGCCCCCGCAGTGATACACTTTTTTCAACAAGACCACACTTATTCCAACAAATCCATATTTCCTAATAGTGCCACTACCAGTGAGTTTATGGCAGTGATTACATTTAAACTACCACAAACCTAATCTGGATTTTTTGATAGGTAAAAGAAATGTCTGTTTCTAGTCTACATATATTGAAGTTTCTGGGTTGTGTTATGAGGAAGAAGATGAAACAGTTGGTACCCAAAATTCCAGAACTGGTGACAGATAAATAATACTGAGATTTTCTGGAATACCAAGAACTATGCAACTTTCAAATAGGAAGAAATATGATGCATTTTAAATATTATGGGTGTGCAATGTCTTGTGCTTCTTGAGACCACTGTGTTTTAGAAATTTTTGAGTTGCAGAATGTGTTCATGCTTGTCTATAAGTTAGAGAGTCATTAGCTTTAAAATGAGAATTATAACTGTGGGAGTGGATGATATTATCCATTTGGAGATATTTGAAACAGGAAAGAAATTACCTGACAACACTTACAATCATTAATATTTATGGACTGGACAAAGGAAGTAAAGTCTATGAAGGAGGTACAGAAAGATGAAAGAGCAAGTAAAGAAAAATGGTATCATTGAAATCAAAAGAATATAGACCTTTCAGAAGGGTGGCATCAATAGCCTCAAATGCACCTGAGAAGCTTGAAAATAGTGTCCATTTAGATCTGAAGCACCTTTATTAGGGTTGGCACTGAGAGCTGAGTTTGACCACTGACAAGAAAAAGAAGCACAGAAATTGTATATTTGCATACACATTCAATCAGCTGTTAGCACATTATAATCTTCCCCCCTCACATAACACTACACAAATCCTTAAATCGTCTCCTCATATAAAATGATAAAACCCAAGTTTTAAGAGGAACGAAATTCAATATTGAGCATTAGACATCGCTCATGTATGATGTGTTTCCTTTTGTATGTTATTTAAAGAAGTACTCTATTTTGTGAGTTTTCAAACTTTTAAGAAATGTAAGTATTAATTTTACCAACATTGACTAATTTCTACTGTCTTAACACAATTAAATTTATTTTCAGATGTGCACATATTCAATCTCAGTTCATTGCGGATATATGTTCATTGATTCCAGCTATACCGTGATGCAATCCCTTGAGAATGCCTTCTGATTCACTGTGGCATAGAAAGAGACAGCTAAAAATTAAGTATTAGGAATTACATCCTTTGTCTTGAAAGCTGTAGCTCAAGGTTTCTTATATATATTGTTGATACAACTGCAGATAATCTTATCCACTGTGAGACTGTTGGGGAAGTACTATTCTTCTATTTGTACGATATGATTAATCATGACAGAAAGTCATTATTATACATGGGAAATATCAGGGATATTAGATAAAATAGGCACTGATTTGAATTTTGGATGTATTTTGTAATTAGAAGTAGAATACTTCAAATCTCAAAGACTTGTATGTTTTATTTATATAATAGAGACAGCATACAATGTTTAGAATTATTCTGAAAAGTTTAATGAGGTAAATAAACTTGCTGAACAAAACAGGATTGGTCAAGTTTTCTCTTCATGTATTCTTCCTCCTCCTGGCAGTCAGACACATTAGGTTTAGAGATCATTGTGAATTTTCTGTATTTCTTCAGCATTAATGTATAAGGCAATATGTTTGCATCTTTGAAGAGTTGATTTAACTCTATTGAGTAAACACTGTGAAAGATAGTGGAAATAGTCCTACTATTAATGCAGTTTGCATTGCTGTCTGGCACCCATGAATATGCTCTTGAGAAAGAGGCTTTTATCTTTGGGATATGGAACTTCTTGTGCAAACAAGTTTCTTGCCATTTCTGTTGCATTCTGTTTTCTGTCTTCCTTGGAGACAGTCAGATAGTGAAGCTGCATAGCAGGAGCATCTCAGCTGCAAGGACTCAGTCTCACTTTTCAGCCTTCAACCACTATGAATGATTTCCTTACTTTTCAACACAATGAAGAGGTGGTGACTTAGGAAATATTTTCATTATGCTTCACATTCTGCTTTTATTTAATTGCACAGTTTTCTGAGAGTTCATAAATCAAAGTCAATGCTTTAATCAGAAAGGTTGCTCAGTCTCCCAAATTGTTAGCAAGATGACTATTATGCACTGAGTTATTGTCTCTTTCACTGAGTGATTGACGCTTTCAGTGGCAACATCTACATTTCTGGTGTAAAAGAAACCTCTTTCCCAAGGGAAAATAATTACAGTGCTCCCTTTTGCTCTTTCAGAGTCTTGTGTGATTTTTTTTCTGCTGCAGTATCACAGGAGAGACTGTTAATAAAGTTGGAAAACCTTTCTCTTGGCCCTTGTCCTGGGACTCTACTTCAGTATGTCACAGATGCTTTTACTTGTGTCTTAAGCAGAATGAATGCCAGAGCTTAGGTGTACAGTCTGTGACTGACATGTGACTACATATCCTACATTATCAGAGAGGAGCACGGAACAACGTGTGTTTACATTTAGAAATGTCGAGTTAGCATCAAGAATTTGAAAGCAGGCCATTTACAACAGACTGTGAGTGCCAGAATCTGCACAATGATTCCCTGAAAGAAAAACCACTCTTTGAACTGTGCTTTGGAAATGGAATAAAGTCTTTTTTATCACAACTGTAGGAAAATAGAGGAAGTATAAAAATGCAGTAACATTTCCTTAGAAATAATTTATTGCAGCAATATAAGTCAAAAACCAAAAAGTCACAGGATGTTAAAATATGATCAACCTTTTAAAATGAGACCAAATTTATATTAACATTTGTGCCAAATAGTGGCTTCAATCTTAAAAAATGCAATCATAAGTAATAACAGTTATGGACACAAATCAAAATCCAGCTTCATTTTTGAGAATGCTTCTCTCTCTTATTTTTTTAAATAATACAAGAAATAACACACCTCTAGTTCAATGAAGCAGATTTGATCTGAACTATATTTTCACTTTAAGTGATTCAAAGCTGAGGGACTGATTAATAAGAAGGGCTGTTTAATCATCCTAATCCTTAAGGAGATTAAGGATTGAAAATAGATTGATGGCTGATGGCCACCAACAGCGTATCATGAAGGAACTAGATATTTTGTCTGTTTGTGTATTATTTTAAAGCAAGGAATTGTTTGTATACTTTTAAAACAAACAAAATTCTAAAACTAAGACACTCATACATGCATGTATACATACCTGCATATATGCACACACATACAAATTATCACCATTTGTTTGAACTTTAATAATCAAAGTGGAATAAATGAATAAATGTAATGAGTCTTCTTCTGTCCTGCTAGCCAGTTCCAAAATCATGACATACAGACAGACTATTAATTATGAAAGTTCAGCCTATAGCTTAGGCTTGTTCCTAGCTAGCTCTTATAACTTACATTAACTCACAATTTCATTAACCGAAGTTCTATGTGTGACTTTTTCCTTTGTCCTATTCTATGTTTGTGACGCTTTCTGTTTCTGCTTGACTTCCAGTGTCCTCTCTGTGCCTGGAAGTCCTATACATCCCTCCTGCCTAGCTATTGTCCATTGAGCTCTTTATTAAACCAATCAGAAGGGACCTTGTCAAAGACACATCTTCACAGTATACAAAAATATTATTCTGCAACAAATATATAAACTTAAGGTTTCACTATAGAATTATACAACAAAACAATAGTTTGTATTTTCCATTTCTAGAGTCTTCTGAAAACTTTTCTCTAGAAGGATAATGTAAGAGAGGAAAACCAAAAGGATATATATTTATTTTTCTATAGATACCCATCTACAGACACAGATAAGGTCAGTATTATGTGTATATGAAAGAGAACAACTTTAAGGAATTAGTTCAGATAAATATTTGTAATTCTTTTTGTCTGGCCAAGGAAGCTGGCAAGTAAGAAATTTAATGAGAAACTAACATTAAATCTTGAAGCAGAAGATTCTGGAGTTAGACGATTTTCTTTCTTGGATACCGTAGTCCATCTTTTAAGATCTTTGGAGTGCTTGATGAAGACTACCCCAGGAATGTAAGATAACCCCCTATTTGAGACTACCTTAACTGTTAAGCACATATGAAAACAACCTTCATAGATACATTCAAGACAGACAGCTGATCAAATACTCTAGCCAAAATAGATGACCACACATGTAATTATAATATGATGATTTTTTTCACCTTGGCTTCCTGATTTGAATGGCTGGATAGTTTTTGATTATTAGTTATTAAAATATTCTTATAAAGATTATAGATTGTGAGATAGTGTTGGTAGATACATTTATCTACCTCATAATTTTCTCTTATGCTATATTCCTGATTTTTGATGATGTCTAGAATAATAATGATAACTGGTTTTTATTTAAGTATTATCTTTATAAAACATAAATCATTCAGGATTGAGGTCTCTGTTTCATAATTGTTATGAGGTAATTTGGGCTCATAAAGAAAAAATATGTATATAAACAAGCCTGGTGGCTGAGACAGGTGATCCCAGTTACTTCGATAGCTGAGACAAATCTAGGTCAATTAAAATAATTGAGACTTTTATGAAAACATACAAGTAGGGATGATGGAAAAGTTCAATATAGAGCTCTTGGATTGCATGGGTGATACCTTGGGTTCACTACAGAGTATGCCAAATGTAAAAAAGAAAAGAAAGAGAGGGGGAAGAAAGGAGTGAGACTGGGGGAGGGAGGGAGGGAAGAAGGAAGAAAGAAGTTAAGAAAACACAATAACACAAAGGAATAAAAAGAGAAAAAAAGGGAAAATCAAAATACTTCACAGAGAGCAAAAGGAACTAGCAACTCATCCATGAAAAATAGATACTAAGGATTTTTTTGTCTTTTAAAATAAAAATTATTACAAAATGAGCAGGAGGACATTGCTAAGACTGAGAATATACCAGCCTTCTTTGCCTCAAAAGAAAAGATTTCACCTGAGAGTTGTCAAAAGCCATCAGAAATTGCTAATAACAAGGAAAAGTATTTCCAATGAACTCATTATATCCAAAAGTATCCACTTTTAAGATTCAGTAATACTGTGAAGGGAACAGAGAGCTAAGAACTAGGAATAACACAAACACTGCAAATCAAGTCTCCTATGACAAGCACCTTCCTTTACTTAGGCTTACTCTATTCTGAGCTGATGGGAATGACAATCATAGAAGTTCTCCTGGCATTCAGACAAGCAGAAAGCTAGCACCATTCATACCCAGGATTTTGGGGCATTGCACAAGGACTCTAAGCGTCCACCTTGGTTTTAGAGCACATAGATTGTTAGGGATGCTTTCATAGCAGTGATATCTAGATATGACTAGTCACAGAGGCAATGGGGTATCTGCCAGTATCAAGCACATGGTGGGTCCAATTGTCTTTTATTGCACTGTCTAACACTGAGGACTTCAGAAGCTCGGATGGTTGATGGGCATTCTCTTCAGTTTTTATCATTGAAATCCCTACACTTTCACCAGTAAGAAAAGAGCAGTCAGCATACCCCATGTGGATTATCTGATTACCTACAGGTTTTCCCTTTGAAACTTGGCAGTACACACACACGTGCACACAAACACATGTATGTGTGTATATATACATATACAGATACACATGTATGTACTTATACACCTACATATGTATGTACATATGCATATATATATACAGATATATGTTTTTTATCTTAGTTCTGCTCTCTTTCTCTGTGTCTGTCTTTATCTTTCTCCTTCCCTCTCCCTCCTTGCCTCTCTCCTTCTTTCCCCTCCATTTTTTATTTTCTTAGAGAATTCTCTTATTGAAACCTATCAACACCAGGTACATCCATTAATACACCAATAGCTTTATCTCAGACCTAGTGTTACCTGGACCTTCATATCTAGCTCCTTCTGGCACAGAAGTGCATGCCACATTCCCAGGCCCTCTTGAAGTCACAGCAATACATATACAGGCAGCAGATACCATCCAATCCTAAACATTGACCCCTGTTGGAAAGGTGAGCTGGCTATTGCCCATAGCCTGTATAATCAAGCATGTGCCATGTGGCTAGTTACAATCACCAGAGCTGCACCCATGAATGAAGCTGTGAGATTCCTGCCAACAACCCCCACCACTATACACATGCCTGTCAAACAATCAAGCATTTGCACATTAGCATTCTCAATCCTCAGTACTCACCACAGAGACCATGCATACTACCAGTCTCACCCATAAATGTTAAAATCATTATAAATCTAAACAGACATTGTGACACAAAAAGCTCTAATTATAGCACGTGGAGGGTAGCAGTAATGTTAGAAGAGCAATTCCATTCTTGGCTGCAGATAAATGAGAGATCAATTTGGTCTATATGAGACATAGTCCCAAAATCAAATAGCAACTTTACAGCTGTTTTACAGGCAATGATACCTTTAAAAAAACAGCAAAGCGTTACTGGAACAACTTATGACATGGAAAAATCTGCATCATTCCTCAGTTATGAAAAAAATGATAAAATTAAAATTGGAGCAATTAAAGAGAAGAGAAATGGTAGAATAGAGAATCTGTACCTTGTCTGAATGCAGAGTAGCTAAACCATTCTGGATACACATTTTTAAAACAGAAATTTTATTTTCATATTTTATGTTTTTCACATAACAATGGAGAAAATTTGGAGAATTATTTTTCTGTGTGTTCAGCACCCACAACTATTACATTAATTGTAACTGTCCACTTATATTTTTCCCACATAGCATAATAGCTGATTAGGATTGTGATATGTATTTGTACTATTTCTAAAAGCTTCTAACCACTGCTGTTTTCACTTTTGATTTACATTGATAGAAAATATGATTCTTTGGTCCTTTTCAAATATTTAAACATTTTATTGAAACAAATTTCTTCAACTGTCTGAAATGATTTGATTACTGAAATTCAAAGTATGCAAGTTTTATAAACATTTTCTAGGTTTTGGGATTTTTGTGACATAGTATAAAATAGTATTTGTAATTTGAAAATTCAAGTGCTTTCTACTCTGCATATTTTTGAGAAGATACAGTTGCCTTCCTTTTGCTTTTCATTGCTCATAAACTGTCACAAGTTTGCTATTCTATAACTTCCCTATGTGTATCAGAGTTGGGTAGAAAAATAGTCACATAATTACTAAGTCCATAGGAGCTAAGCTTTGTAAATATGTATTATCAGCATCAAAGAAATAAAAAGCCTCGGCTGTCAAAAGATGGAAATGAGATGATGAAATAGGTTTCTAAAAGGAAAGGGGCAGATGGACAGTGAGAGGTGAAAAAAACCCTACAGCTTTATACTCCAGGTAAACTAACATATCTAAATACCTACTAAACATTCACTGTGTTTCTGGAACACAAGATCATAGAGTAAGAAAAAGAAAATATTGAGAAAACTGTCCTCTAAGTGTTGCTAGTGTATGCAAAAAGAAAGCATGGCGAAACAACTCAGAATGTGATTTTTTGTTAACTGAATAGCAAGATCAATACACATGTGGACATTAGGGCGGCACTGATACAGACACTTAGAACCCACATGGTGCGGGAGTGTGACCCAATGCAGGTGGACTACTTGAGTCCAGGAGTTTGAGAACCCATTAAGAAACATAGCTAGACTTCATCTCATGAAAAAAAAAGAAAAGAAAAAGAAAGAAAGGAAGGAAGAGGGAAGGAAGGAAGGAAGGATGGAGAAAGAAAGAAAGAAAGACATAAAGAAAGTCATAAAGAAAGAAAAAAGAAAAGGAAGGGGGAGGGAGGAAGAGAGGAAGGGAGGGGAAGTAAGTAAGGGAAAGAAGGAAGGAATGAAGAAAGGGAGGAAGAAAGGAAGGAAAGCTGCAGTGTTGTGTGAGGACAGTTTTGATTAGAATATAAGACAGATCTTTTCTGTTAAGCTGATCCCTGGAAAAATTACTGACTTATGGCGTGGCATTCTACAGATGGCAAAACCAGTGCCACAAAGCAGCAAGCATAAAAATAACCATAACCACTGGTACAGGAACACAACATTCCATAGAATTTAGATTCTGCACACATATATTATTTACTATTGTCCTCAGTCTGTGGGAACAAAACAGGTTAGAAAATTGTGTGTTAAATTATGACATATTTCTTGATTTATTGTTTCAGCAATAGGGAATAGTGAAGGGGTCTGTATTGGTGAATATTAGTCTAAGAACCAAGGATAAATTTAAGATGGGTATGGTAATAAACTCTAATGGCTAGAAAAAAAGGAAATATGTCTAATTTCTAGAGGCAAGTACAATAGAGGGCGTAGGTAGCTTGGGTGACCCTTTGCTGGTGTTGTTAAAGAAATTCTTGTAAAAGATAAAGCCCTAATGTTTTAAATTTTATTTCATTTCCTAAATTCAATAAAGGCTGCACTAGGATGGCCTCAGAGGGATTTGGATTAAATTAAACTTACTCTACTTTTTAAAAGGGGTATATCCCATGTCTTTACCTTTGGAGTCTTTTCTTCATCTTCAAAGTGGGTATGCACAGTGAGTCCAGTTATGAAAGGTCTTTTTTAGGGAGGGCAGTGTGGAAAGTCATTGCTCAGTCATATGATGCTGTGGTGACTCATGCGGGGACACACCAGCATTTTACCCCTTTCTTGCTGCAGTTTATTTGAGATGACAGCCTTATCCTGTAGATTCACCAAAAAGCTACATGTACAGACTCCCATTAAGCCAGCACCTCTCTTACCCATCACATTTCTTTCCCCTGTGTCCAAACATGGATTTTCACTGTCTATTACAGAAGTGAATTCTTAGTGATGCTCCCTGGGTCCATCTGGCACTAATCCTAGGAAATGACAGATACTTAGACCAAATTACACAAGATTGAAAGCACCATTTGTTCAGCTATTAAGTCAATGAAAAGATACATTATCAAGAGAAAATATGCAGGAAGGCAAAAACCTGTAAAAGATCAACATCTTTTCTCTTTGTCTTGGGAGAATAAAAATACTAACCCTATGTGATAAATATTTGAAGATGCTTTGAAATTCGCTTAAATTAAAAATACAACGGATGTCTGAAATGTTATTTTCTTCTGCATTCTAAGTGTGTAATCCTCCTTACATAAATTTTGACTCTTTAACAGCTGCTGAAACAAAGAACATAGGTTTCCTTTGACTTAAGTGTACTGAAGTGACATATTTCGAATTCTCATCCCTGCTACAAAATTAACACAGGAGTCAGTAAGGTAATAAGCTAAATTTAAGAAGATATAATATTTCAAATTGAGGACAAGCTGAACAAAAATCTGCTTCATAGGCTCTCATATTCTGCTTTAACATCTCATTTATTCTCCTATTCAAATGAAAAATCCACCAAAGTTAAAATGAAAAAATCATTTCCTTGCTATTTCATTTATCTCTCCTATAACTCAGATTATAGATAAAATGCATTTAAACTTTGTTTCAGAGTATGTATGTTGTTGTAGCATGATGATAAATGTATTTTGATAGTAGTTCTGGGAACTGCTTACCTATAGATGGTGAACTTGCTGGAAAATCAGGGTTTGACTGCTTTTTGTTTCTCACCTCTGCCTTTTCTAGTTGTATTATATCACATGTGGAGAGATAATTCACAAGATGGTATATTTCACAGTAATAACGACATAATAATTCTATAGTTCTTTGTTTTTGTTGTTTCTTGTCTTGTGTTATCATCCAGGAACACATGGGAAAGATGGGTTGTGATCAGGAATGTTTAAGATCACTTTATTCTTCTTTCTGTTCTTTGCTATTAAAATCAAAGTGTCCAGCAGATAGTTATTTGCAGGCAATCCTATGGTTATAGCATGAATTGACCTTATTCTGGACTTTCCTCCCCTTTTCTTATCCCATTTGACATGTTGTGTTGCAACCATGCATTTTTGTTCTGTCTCCTCACAAAGAAGATGTGGACTGTGCTTGGCATTTCTGTATCCTTTGGGCATAGAATCAGGTCAGACAAGGGGCAAAAAACTGGAAAGCATTTGTCAAATATCTTAAATGATGCATGTAGCCATCCATGCATGGATGGACAAATAAATTGTGCTGTTTAAGGTAAATGCTAGAACTCATAAGAATTGGCGATAGTCAACTTACGTAGATCTTTGCCTGTTCATATCTATCTAAGGAGGACACTATGCCCAGTAATAGCTGTCTATCACTTTTTTTTTTACAACAATAACAAGGGCATGCAATTTCTTATAACCTATTGATAGCAATTTATAAACATGTATATGGTTAAGAGAAAATGAATGATGATTCCTTATTACATATACTATTGGCACATTCAGAATCCTAAAAATATACTGAACTAGATGTCTCTGTGATAAAGAAATAAAGGACATTTCTTTGTAGTTCCTTCTTTTGGCAGAATCACTAAGTTTTTTTGGCTTCCAGAATATTTTTTGTTGCTGTTAATGGCAACTGTTTCCAGCAATCAATAAATGTGAATGAATACTTGGAAGCATTGGAGGATAAAATTACAAACCCAGTGTTCAAACACACAGCTAGAAAAATTATTGTCTTATTACTGTTCAGGTCAGTTTCATGCACATTGCTTTTAATTATTTGTATTTTTCCCAAAGGACATCAAATCTATTTTGTTACAGTAGAAATCTCTACAACTATTATTCTTGATTTTATTACCTTTAGATTTTTTTTAACAAGTTATACTGCCATGCCCTTGCCATCTTATTTAAGGAATTAGAAGCTTTTGAGACTTGTATTCTCCGCCACAGATGATAATAGCAACTACTGCAGGGCTAGGGTCCATATGGGCCTGTTTCCTGAAGTGGGTGTACAATGGATAAGCATTACTCTATCTTACTTACTTAGGGTTAGAGAGAGTTAGTCACCATACAGATAACACTTCGGAGGCAACATTATTTCAAATCATGTTTTTTTTTATCATTACTTAATGTAAATATTTCCTTGGCCTTCTCTTTCTTCCTTTATAATATTGAGTAATAGTAATGTTTTTCCTTGTCTATATGAATCAGCTGAAACATTTATCTGGTATCATCACTACCTAGTGAAACTGAAATGTTCCTCTATTAGGAATTTTCTATGTATTCTTTAGTTCGTACATTATAAATTTTTAAAAATTGAAACTATCACACATTGGGGTAAAAGTATTAAGTAATAAATTGTTTAAAAATAGTCCATTGTCCTGTGTATTCCTTCTTTTAGTATCACTCTAAAAGAAGCACTGAATTCTTTGCCATTTTAGAAAGACAATGACACCTGAATTCACTTAGCTCATTGTTTGGTAATTAGTTCTGTGCACCTAGGTGATATGTGAATCCTAGTGTCTTCTGAATAATCAAATTTAAAACATATATGATTACATTTAATAATACACAAATAGAGATAGGCTGGTCTCATTCAGGCTAAATTATTTTTCCCTTTCCATTGAATAACTAGTAATTATTTCTACAGTTTTATCTATTTTAAGTAAAATTCAGCATTGAACCAAGAAATGAAAGTAAGAGTGAAAATATTGGGGCAAAGGGGTCTAAGCAGGCAATGGAATGGTAGGGCTTTGAAAGTAAGGGGCCAAACAAAGGTGTTACTCCAGTGAAGTATGAATGAAGGATTTTAGAAAGAAGTTTCTGTCCTGCGTGGTCCTGTTGCAGTTCAGTCCCAAATAAACGCTCAGTAGTATATATTAAGTATAAACTATTTAATCTCTTAGTTCAGGATTATTACTAACTAGCTCTTACTTCTTAAATTAACGCATAATTCTTGTCTATGTTTAGCCATGTGGCTTGGGACATTTTCTCAGTGAGGCATTTTCATCTGGCTTTCTCTGTGTCCAGCTGGTGACTGTGTCTCTGTATTTCCTTTCCCAGAATTCTCCTTGTCTGACTGTCCTAGCATACTTCCTTTCTGGCTACTGGACAATCAGCATTGTATTAAACCAATACAAATGACAAATTATTGCAGTGTACAAGAGCATTATCTCACAGCAAAAGAGCTCCTTGAGAAGCTATTATCTTGCAATCCAAGTAAAATACATAAGATTGAACAATACAACACACGTGGTACAACAAATCAGAAGGGAATACTGAGAACTAAAATGTCAATCAGGGCTTGTGAAAGGGACATGGGCAAAAAGAACTAAAGAAGGAAAGTTAATCAAAGCTAAAGATTATGTGGAGAAACCTTATGAAACAACACTAATTTATAAGGTAACTAAAAATATTTTTTGAAAAGAAGTTAGAAGAGAGGTACTACATGTAAATAAATAATTCTGACACCAGGATACATAAATTGTTAAATGTAAAGCTCCAGGCTGAGAATGTGTTGTTGCCATACAAGTTATTGGTCATGGAAGCCCTAAAGGCATCTAAAACATATAGGCCATAGGCAAGACCCTATTGATAATTTTCAAATGATTATTTTGTTCAAATACTTTCTAAATATTCATGTTTATTTCCAAGGCTTTGTGGTGTATTCAACCTTGGCCAGAAAGGCATCTTGCTGCAGTGGGTAGTGTTTAGTGTGGAGACTCATTACTATCTAAAATGCTGAGAATAAGGCACTGATTTTTCTTCTGTAGATGGAACATCTATATTACCCCCTACTCTAAGGATTAGGTAACAGTGTGGAAGAGGAAACAGAAAGATAATAAGGCCTGGAGGGCAGTGAGGAACACTCTGAAATCATGTCCTATTAGCTCATATACATGAACTTATAACAGCTGTGGTTACCTGAAAAAGACCTACACAAAATTCTATCATGAACGCAAGAGATGGTACTGAATTACCTTTGAAAACTGAAGAGTTATTGGTAAATGTCTACTACAAAGGAAGGGGGAGTTAATTTTTTCTAGTAACGTGACTGTTGGTTTTCCTGGGCCCAGTGGATGACTTCCAACCAAGTGAATATGGTCAGCACTAACTAGGTGCAGTGAGTTAGATAAATCAACAAATAAATAGGATGGCTTATAGCTGGGAGGGAGATGTAAGGGGCTTCTTGGGGAGTCTTGGACAGGAAAGTGATGGGTGGGTATGATA
This sequence comes from Ondatra zibethicus, assembly GCA_004026605.1. Classification (NCBI taxonomy): domain Eukaryota; kingdom Metazoa; phylum Chordata; class Mammalia; order Rodentia; family Cricetidae; genus Ondatra; species Ondatra zibethicus. The sequence goes on from PVIU01020011.1 coordinate 29,222, forward strand.
AAGCCATTACATGAAAGCCTTAAATTTTCCTATAATAAAAAATATACTTTAATGTGAGACAGGGAGAAGAAGAAGGAGGGACAAGAATGGAGAATAGACTCGGATATTTACTTCTGGATCTAGATGGAGATGTCAATTTTTGATCTGTCCCAAAGATTAGAACATTACTTACTTTTGTCTCTCCTTTAAGAAGCCTATAATTCAACTGTCCAGGGACCACCCAGAAGAATCATGACTCCCTTGAAGATACACTAAAGAATTGGGATGACTAAGTATCCCCTAAAGAAATAATATGCTTGTCCTTTCTTAACATCCCTTTCTGAACCAGTGCTTCCATCAAGCATCACTAAGAAATCTATTTCCTTTTCTGTGTCCCACATTTGAAAAGCATAACTTTCTCCCTGTTTTTTTTCTCTTTTTCTTTGGGATGTTTATAAAGACTAAGCCTGCTTTCATAGACACTTAGGGATTTTCGCATAGAAAATAAAATTAGCTAACAGAAAACATTTCTTCCCACGTCAGTTTCAACAGTGTGGTTGCTGACAGATTCCTGTTACAGAGACAGGGCTTTGGTTTCCTCTGTGCCTCTTCTCATCTCCCACCTCTCAGAAGCTCCTAATATTTACCCTCCTGCTACTCCTGCTATTTTTCTCTTAAACTTCAAAAAAAAGTGTTTTCATGCTTCAAAAGCACAAAAGAAAAATGTGGGGTTTTAACCTTTCATTTTTTAATGATGGTTTGCTCTTTGTTTTGCTTTCCTATGATTTTAATTACAATTTTCCCCAAAAATACCCTCTGTGTTGAAGGGCATGTCTTCTGGGTAAATACTGGGAGATAGTGGAGTCTTTAAGAGGTGGAGCCTGACAAGAGATCTAAGGTCACTGGAAGTTTAGAACCCTAGCTTTTCATAACTTGCCTTTCTTCTAGGCTGTGAGATAATGATGTGGGATTCCCCTCTGTATGCGGTGAATACCATAGGTAAATAAAGACTGTCTTGGGCCTGCGCAGGGCCAAATAGAGGTAGGTAGGGAAAACTATACTGAATACTAGGAGAAAGAGGGTGGAGTCAGGAGACACCACGTAGCCCTGCCAGAGACCGGCGCTGGGGACAGAACTTTACCCAGTAAGCCACAGCCATGTGGCGATACACAGATTAATGGAGATGGGCTAGTTTAGGATAAAAAAGTTAGCCAGAAATACGCTTAAGCTATTGGTCAAACAGTATCCCATATAATATGGTTTATGTGTGATGATTTTGGTTCTGAGCAGCTGGCAACAAACAACTGGCCTCCTTAGGACAAGATAATGCTTAGGTCAACCCTGCATTTCTGCCGTGATACATACTTCCTTACCAAAAGTTCAAGGCAATGAAACCAACCCTTTATGCACTGGAACTCTCCAAAGTTGAGTGTGAAAAGACACTTCACTCTGTTTGGATAAGTTATTTTTTTTTATAGTTAGATGTTATGCTCTAACAAAAGCTTATTTATATTTTTCTCCCTTTTGTTTTCTTAATGTACTTTCAATTTGCATTCTTACAATTTATAAGAAATTACAATTTGAAAATGATGCCAATACCACGGTAGGATTCAGTCCCCAATATTCTAGTGATGAGAAGCAGAGTTCACTGGGAGATGCAAGGATCATGAGGGCATAGACCTCTGGAATAGCTCAGTGTCCTTCTACTCCAGCGGTTCTCAACCTTCTTAAACCTGTGACCTTTTAATACAGTTCCTCATGATGTGGTGACTCTAACGCATAAAGTTATTTTCATTGCTACTTCATAATTATAATTTTGCTGCAGTTATATGATAATGTAAATATCTGGGTTTTTTTGATGGTCTTAGGCAATGCCTCTTAAAAGATCCTTCAGACACTACAGGGTTTGTGATCCATCAGGTGATTCACAGTAGAATCTACTATTTTGGTTCTCCAAGGATAGGAGTAGATCTTTCTACAGTAAATACACAGAGCCCATGTTCTCTCTTCTGTACATAGCTAGCTGCCTGCCGTCTGCTTTGTACCCGATGTTCAAGCAGCACATGTTCCGTGATAAACTCCCAGATGTTGGCACTTTGTCCTAACTTGCTAGTCTCTACAAAGAAGTAAATATAGACATTTCTTCATAATTACCTAACTTGAGGTAATCTAATACAGCAACATACAGTCCTCTAATCTATAAGAAGACTTCCACTTAATTTAACAACTCCTTTAATTCCCTGCTCCTACCTGTGCTGTTTCCATTTATTTGTTTCTCCCTCCCTTAACCGCCGTATTCATGGTGTTTGGCAATTCATGTATTATCTTTATACGGCTGACTTTCTTACTAGACATTATATTGTTGTTTTGTGTGTTGTCTGGAAATTTCCATTCTACAGGAATGGATGTTTTGTCAGGTCTTAAAAATTGTGCATGGCGTGGAAAGGGAATGTATGGTGGAAAGTTGTAGTGATTTTCGGCAGGAAATCACACAGCTGAGAAGTTAAAGGGGCCTAAACCAACCTCAGCACTGCTGCTGCAAACTTCAAAAACCTGAGGAAGGGAATGCTGCTATAAGCATGAGTATTCACATCCATTTGTAAATAAGGGAGAAAATGATAAAAAGGATGTCAGCAACAGTCAAAACTCCTTACCCTTGATTATCTAGCCAGTGCCTCCCCTTGTTCTGTGCCATCTGGCAGGGTGTGACAAGAAAATAGTGAACTAATCGAACTATAACTACTAAATGGCATATTGAGACATCTAACGTGAATATGCACAAGCATTTGAATAAGTAATTTTTAAAACACCATTCCTATTCATGAACTTAAAATTAACAGTTGTTAAGCAAGCCAAGTATATATTTTTTAGTGTTAAATGAGTTTTCTTTTGTTCACAACTGGTAGCAGTATTAGAAACACTTTATTTTATTACTGCTGAGCCCCAGAAGCTCAGCTTCTCTAAAGGTCACGTAGAAATTTTCAAAAGGGCAAAGCTGATTCCATGCATGTGACTCTTGTGCAGGACGATGTTAGAGATGGCTTTCTGATATTTCTCTCTCCTTAAATGTTGAAATATTCCAGATTCTTTAAATTCCCATCTAACTTTCTTTTTTTCAACTATAGTAAGTAAAATAAACATTGACTTATGCTCTAAAGTGAATGATGTCTTTCATCTAAAGCATAAGCAAAAAAAGTAGTTATCGAAATATTGGTGCATATGCTAAATGTCTTATTTGTTTAGATAAGCATACATTAATGAGTCAAAATGAAATGTACTTCATTCACGAACCATAAGTTGTATATTCTCTTTTCTGCCACTCTTGTTGACACTCCATCTACATAGTTATGCATGTTAATCTCTGTATTCAAAGAAAGGAACAAGCTTAATTATGAAGCAAATATGTAAGTCAATAACAAATGTTTGATATAATTATAATTGGCTTATAAAATATTGTGTGATATGGAAAATACTCAATATGTATCCCTAAGAAATGCAAAATATGCAGAGAATAAAATGAGCAGTATAGTTTAATTAAAAAATTTCTAATGTACACTTGCTTAAATTTTTCTCTTGAAGAAATGCAGGAAGCTATAAGGATGCAGTATCTGAAATATTGACGGAAAAGTAAATGATAAGTGATTTGTTTTCTACTGCGTTATTTATGTAAATTGCAACAATCCTCTCTCTTCTATAGATGAGCAGTTAGGTTGAATTTAGAAATCTGTAAGCCTGTGTAGGAGATAAATATTTAGAATTTAATTTCTATACATGAAACAAGCAACAGGTTTACATAAGACCGAGGACATTTTGTTATAAATTTTGGATGTGGGGAGCACAAGATGAGCAGAATTACTGAAATATGAGAAATCTTGGTGAAAGTAAGAAAATAGCTAGAACCAGAGCATTCCATACATCCTGTCATTGCTCTTTGAAGACCTAATGGCTTATTAAAACAAAAGAGATGAAAATTATATGTCTAGGCCTGATTTAAGTTCTTCTAGAGATAATTTTACTGATACCAGAAGAAAGCATATACAGATCCTCCTGGAAGTTGGAAGCAAACAAGATCATCAGGCAAAAGTTGGAAGCCCAGGGGCGGGGATAGAAGTGGGGGGGTAGGGGAGTAGGGGAAGGGGAGAGGGGGAAGGAGAAGGAGAAGAGAGAAGGACTGGGGAGAGCTTGGGGGAGTGGGAGGGTGGAGATGGAGGAAAGGTGGATTGGAGAAGGGAATAAGATATCTACATTAAGGGAGTCATTTTAGGGTTGGCAAGATACTTGGCCCTGGAGGGGATCCCAGGTGTCCATGGGCATGTCCCCAGCTAGGTATTCCGGCGGCAGAGGAGAGGGTGCCAGAACTAGCCATATCCCATAGTCCCATTGATGAATATCTTGATCACCATTATAGAAATTTCATCCGATGGATGGAGATAGAGACAGAGACCCACATTCACATCAGAGCAATGGATTGAGCTGCCAAGGTGCAGTTGAAGAGCAGAAGGTGGGAGAAGATGAGTAAGGAAGTTAGGACCGTGACGGGCTGGTCCACCTACTGAGACAGTGTGCCTGAACTAATGGTAACGCACCAATCCAGCTGGACTGGGACTGAATGAGTATAAGATCAAACCAGACTCTCTGAATGTGGCGGTGAATGGGGGCGGACGGAGAAGCCATCAACATTGACACCAGGACCTATCTCTTCTGCAAGTATTATCTTTTTGGGAACCGAGTCTTTTTGGATGCACACCTTCCTAGGCCGGGAGGGAGGGGGCTAGACCTTGGACTTCCAACAGGGCAGGGCACCATGCCCTTTTTTAAGGAAGAAGAGGGAGGGAGGAGGAGTGTGGGGTAGTGGGAGGGGACCGGGAGAAGGGCAAGAAATGTAAAAATTTTATTTATTTAATTATGTTTTTGAATGGAAAAAATAAAAGAACACGAAAAAAAAACAGTAATAAATTTCCTGAGAAATTCACCTTATAAGAAGTTCTGTATGTGACAATGCTTGGAGATCAAAATGCTATTATTGTTCCTGTAAAAACAGGACTTGTTTGATGTCATTTTCAGAAATAGCAGATTAGCTTTGCCAAAACTCACTAGTATAGGATTCCTAAATTACTGGATAAACTTAACAAAAATTACACTACATTACTTAATTATACTTATAAGAAATAATTAATTTTAGTTCTCAAACAAAGCTATCTAGAAGCTAATAGTAAAAGATCATAGAGATATTATTGGCATCCTGGTACTCTCATTCAATCCCACTCCAATGAGATATTATTTGTATAGTCTCAGAGGTAAATAAACAAAGAACCTGACAAGATCAAGTATTATCACTGAGACACCGAAGTGATTAAATTCCGATGAAAGGGAGAAAAAAATGTGTGTGTGTGTGTGTGTGTGTGTTTATGTGTGTGTGTGTATGTGTACTACAATAAATGTATGTATATGTGTATAAATGTGAGTATGTATGTTATGCACATATAGAAAGTGTGTGTGTGTAACTTAAGTGTGAATAACGAAGCTTCTCTCTAGGCATTATTGCTCAGTCCTTCCCTCATTCTTATATAGAGAGAGGAGAGGCTATTATTTCCCTTTATCATCATAGACTATCCTGTAAAGTTACTGGCTTACCATTGGAAAAGACACATACTTTGCAATATGTCACAATTTTTTTAGTCCCATATTGCTTCTCTTGTTGTGACTTGTTTTATTAACATATAGATAAGAAACTAAGACTGCAGATTTAAGAAGAATGAATTTACACTGCATACAGTGAACATAGAGGACTAGACATTGGGTAAGATGTATTATTGAGTTATTAAATGTAAGGTATATTGTATCCCACTATAAGTTATCATTTATGGCATACTATGATAAGGGTAGCATAAGAATGTAACCCAGTGCATAAGAACAGTTACTGCGCAAGCTTGAGGATCAAATATTAATCTGCAGCATCCACATAAAGGTTGGGGTGACTTTGTTTCCTGTAGCATGAC
>PVIU01020012.1:0-34999 GCA_004026605.1 Ondatra zibethicus
CCGTTCGGTCATTTTCATTGTTATGCAGTATTCTGCCCTGTCAATGTACTAAACTTTATCCATTCTTTGCACAGAAGGTTGTGAGGATGCTTATTATGTATATCCTGGTGCACACAGTTCAGCCTTTCTAGTGTGGCGAACTAGGAATGGAACTTCTAGGTGGTATGTTGTGTATATGTCTCTTGAACCAAATTACATTCCTCCCACTGTGCAAAGGACTCTCAATTGTTCTGCTTTCCCAGACTGTGGTCTGCTGGGCTGTAGTAACCCCAGCTTCTGATGTTGTGTTTCTCTGATTCCTCAAAGGACTGCACATTTTTTGAACATCTCCCTGGGCCTTGAATTTCCTCCTTCCCAAAGTTGGCCCAAGCTTTTTATCTGTGTGTCTAGTAGATTTCTTGGAGATTGGTTTGTTTTTTCTTAATTCAATACTAGGAGTATATATTCTAGTTAAGAGTCTATGTGATTATAAATGTGAATATCTGTTCTCAGTCTGTGGCTTGTCTTCCTATTCTCTGTTTTGCATCTTGATAAGCATATAATTTGATTTTTAAGGCAATATACTGATAAGTTAGGGTGCCATGGGATATAACAAAAAGCCTTTTCTATATTTAGTATTTCAAAATAGCTTACCATTTATGTATCCACAGAAGACTGTACCAATATGAAGACAACACATACTACAGGTTTCTGTCAGCCCCTAAGTTCTGAAAAATAAGAACTAGTAAATTATTTAAAATGCATTCATGTTTTCCTTTACTACACATCTAGTGTATGATAATAGCATGGAATTAATACAGTGAAACATGTTAGCAGAAAGATGAGAGATACAATGAGTTTGGCACTTAGCTGCCCAACAAACAGACCCAAGATGTGGGAAGGAAGTCTGTGCATGACAAAACAAAACATCTGTACCCACAACAAGCTCTTCAGTGTCGGTTTTATGGGCATCCTTTTGGTTTTTGTCTTCAGCTCCTTGACATATAGGAGAACTGAGTTACTTTATCTGTTGTTACAAAGACCATGCAATCAGCATCTAGAAGAATGCAGAAAAGCCAAAACTGATAGAGAAATTTGTTCCAACACTGTTGTCTGCTGTCTCACTGTTACGAGAAGGCTCTTGATAAATATTCATTAAATAAACAAATGGAGAGCGAACCTACAAATACAAGGTGATGTGTTTGGCATTGTGGACAGAGTCCTAACATCAAAGCTTCTGATGTGAGGGGGTCCGAGATGTTTCCACATTCAGCTTTCCTAACTAGACTGTACTGTGGCAGCGGAGATGTTGGGAGTGGGAGGAAGGTCAGCTCACAAAGGAAAACATAGGATAACCTGGGCAAGGAGAGTAAGTTTGCTTGGTTGAAGTTTGTGGTTTATGCGCTAAGTTGAGGGAAATAAATGATAGGTCAGGTAGATCATGGCAGGTGCTAGACACCATCTATTTAGACTTTTCTGAGCATCCAAGAAACAGTGATCTTTTTGTATAGCGACTGCAGAATTGCCTTTCTCTTCATGTGGACTTCAGTGGGCTCCAGTGTTAACCCAGCACATGTATTGGCGCTCTCCTTCCCTCTCCCATCAGTGTTCAATTCATCACCTTCTCTTCCCCATATTGTCAAATGCCTCCTTTCCCCTACCACATAACACATGTGACGTCATGCAGCTGGATTTCTCTGCTCCTGATTCTTCTTTCTATCTCTCCCATCTTCCTCCTTCTTTCTGTCACTTCACTGCTAATGCCCATAACAAAAGATCTGAACCCTGAACCCATACCTCTGCAGTGACTTCACCCTGGTGGGGCTTTGGTATTCATCATCCACCACCTTTTTTCTGAGTACCTGCTATGTGCTGTGTACTTTTCCAAGATGGTGGTGCAGTGATCAGATAAACAAACACACTGACCCCATAAACACAGGACTCAGCTAAAGACCCAGAAAACCAATAGGCAAGGATGCAGTCAGAGGGGTCACTGTGTACATGTGCACTGCTAGAAATGTGTGACTCAATGTCTTGTCCTTCCTTAGTCTCAGCACCAGACAATTATTTCCTTTTCTTCAACCCAGTTAACTTCTGTGACTTCTGTTTTGGGGGCAGAAGCAACGTCATTTTCCCAGGCCCCCAGGTTTGTGGCCATCAGTACATTTTTGGCCCAGTCTCTGATAGCAAGTGTGCTGCCAAGTCCTATGGGTGATTCCCACTTACTTTCCTACAACCAGTGTAGAATGTCTGTCCTTGAGTTTCACATCGTTGTGTGATATAGAAAGTTTGTCCCTGAGTGTGTCAGCAACAGCAGCTTAGCTCTGAACCCTTGCAGCATTCCCCCAAGACCTTCTACTTCCCAATGGTTCCACCCCTTGCCTCCTGTCCTGCCCTACCCCTTCTCCCCTAGTCATCTGCAGACATCTCCTCTCTGGTATATATGCGATCATCTTCACTCTTTTTTTTTAATTCATGTCTTCTGTATACTGCCTCACTATCCCTTCAAGTTTCTTTCCTGTCCTGATAGACTGGTCTTTTGGGAAGAATCCTCCTAGGATGCATCCCCTTCACTATTAAACTGCTTCCTGGCATTTCTCACTCTGTGAGACAGTAGCTACATCTTCCTCTGTCCACTGCTGTTTCTCACGAATGGGTTTTTATCTCACCCACTGAATCACTGGGTCCATGAAAATAGGGTCCATGGCTGATACCTAGTGTTATCTTCAGTACACAGAGGTGGAAATGGCATCTACAGGAAGTACTCAGAAAGAATGGCTTGCTTTGTATGTGTATCTTCTATTTGTCTGTATTTATGAATCAGTGTGCTTTCAAATATATTTTCCACATGCTTAAGAGGCATTTGCTGAATGGTTTAGGACAGGGGTGATGCTGACCTGCCCTGGTCATCAGGCCTATGACGTCACACAGCAGTGAGTGATGACTGTGGCTGGCCCAAGTCAAAGGTTACCAGAGCTGCGGTCTGGGGCTGCTTTTCTTCCCACCAGCTGAGACCTCTTTTCTCTTAATATGAAAGACTAATCTTGCTGCTAAACACAAAAGGGGACCATGTGCATGTACATATGTGTGTGTTTGTGCTTATATGTCCATATACACATATATGTGTCTATATATTCATGTATACATATATGTATATATGAAGGAAATATACCAAAATATAAATTATGGTTATTTCTGGTAGGTGGCTTTTTATACTTCTCTACAATATGGCACAGTACTTTTATTAACAACAACAAAATCCCTAATAGGCATTATTTTTTTAAGGGATAGAAAGAGCTGAGATTCTTAGCTGATACTGGAGTCTGTCCTCTATATGCACCCATATGATTCCTATATGAATCTATATGATTCCTGGTGGGAAGCAGAGTTCTTGGCCTCTCATTGGTGTCTCAAGGTTTGAAAAAGTGACCAGAGAATGAATTTAGCTGATTTGCACATGGGCCAAAGTTAGGAGCAGAAGAACTAGCAACTTTGGTTGAAAAGGTCCAGAGCCTTAGACTGTGCTGGGAAAGAGAAGGGAAAATCCAGAGGCAGGGTCAGGATGAGAGGGGCCTGATGGCTTCTTCAGCGGGCTCTACTATGTAGAGATGGGAGGGAAGGCAAGGGGATCCTGGAACATAGAAGTACGTGTAGAGATTTCACACAAAGATAACCCCTGGTAAGAGAAGAAGCCCCATTCAAGCTCGTTTCTAGGCCCTGGTGACTGGAAGAGGAGGGTTTCCAGAGCAACTCCAGGTGGCACAGAAGGCCTTTTAGAGGCCGTTTTCACGGACATCAGAGAGGAAGGAAGTCTTTGTCTCGAGGTCAAGGACCTTCCACACACACCAGCCCCTTCTCTTCGGCTACAGTCAGAGACAGAGGGAAAGTTTCTGATAAACTTGAAACCATAAAGTTACACAGAGCGAACAGTTTCAAGGATATTGCCCAGACTGTCCAGGTTCAGGTTCAATCAGAGCATTCCCTGGTGAGAAGAAGAAATGGAAAAAGGAAAGGTAGGGAGATACTTCTGGGGGTGGCAGGCTTCTTTCCAGAAGGAACACCTGTTCTGTCCTGGCAAGGTACCTCACATATGGACCCACTTACTTAGGCTGCCCAAACAGTCACCACCCCACACCTCCGTCCCTTGCCCTCAGCCCACAGGGTGTGGGCTGGAGAGCTCTGAGCTCAGGGTGCAGTAAATGCGCCTTCAGTCCCAGGAGCCCTTAAAGCAGAATAGTAGCCTACATGAAGGAACTAAACAAGAAGCTACACAAGTTAATCCTTGAGAAGAGTTTGATCTAAAATGTTTTCTGGTACTGATGTTTTACACACACACACAAACACACTACGTGTGTCTCAATTTTTAACTCTAATGACTATGGCAAGGAGAATTTCCAGTCTGGGTTCTGGTTTGAAACTTGAGGTGGGAAAAATAATTTTTATAAGCCAGTTATATATGGTATTGATAGAATTTCCTGGGTATAATAGAAGGGCACAGAAAGTACACACATAATCCCTACTCAAAGCAAAAATCCCCTCCCCCATCTAAAGGGGCAGATGCCATCCTTTCCCTGAAAAGTCACTGATATCACTGGACAGACAGAGAAAAGCTCACAGGCTGCCTGCAAGAAAGGCAATCCAGAGGTTGACCACTTGCCCCTGCCTTTGTGCCTAAGCCCTTAACATGATGAACCTCCTGGTCCTCAAGGTACGTATCATTCTCCTCATTTTGCAGATGACAGATTTTACAGGGACATTGCACATGGGGAGTAAATAACTCACTCAGGGTCATACAACCTGAAAGTATAGAGCTGAAGTTTGAATCTTGGTTCTCTATATCCATGGCCTCCCACAGGCAAAGCTCAGTTTAGAAAACAAACAAACAAAAAACATTGGATGATGCAGGCAAAATACACAACAACATTTGGCTCAAATAGTATACTATCATTTCCCTCTCCTGCCGAACAGAACAGAACACACCTGAGTTCAAAAGTCAGGAATGTCCCATGTTCTGTTTACTGTGTGTGTCATTTGCTTGCCATCCCTAGGCCCAGCAGAGCATGGCATAAATAGGGAACAAGAGGAGGCTGGTTGTTATCTTAGCTACAAGACTGGCAATTGGGCTGCATCCCTGCCTCAAAGGGTTCCTAATTCATCAGGATGAAGCATTGTTAGCACACATCAGATAAGTTACAGAAGAGAACACCACTGGCAATTTGCGGTTAAGATTCACCTAACAGTCTGTTGCAAAGTAGCTGTGGTGGTTCTTTATGGGACATGAGTGCTGATAAAGCTATCACCTAAATAAATATGTTCTTCGTCTGTGGCTGTTTTTATCTCACTGGATGTCTAGCTTTATCTCCCATGTGCACAGGGACTGCAGAACATCTCAGTAGGCCTCAGGGAACTTTATTCTGAGAGCCAAGGATTAGAACGTGGCTTACAGTATGTAAAGTGCAAGATTCATATGCAGGCAACTATACCGGGTAGAGGGAGACAAGGAAATCTCAGTATAACTCTTCCCCAAAATGCTGAGCAAGACTAGTTGGTAAAAGTCACAGTCCTATAAAAAGAGTCTTCCTGATTCTTACCCTTTATTGAAAATGTCAAAAATAAGCCTTTCTGGACACATAGTGGAAGACGCCAAATATGGCTAAAGTGTTGCCAACTCAATGTCCTGAAAATGAGCAGCTGAAACATAGAAAATACCTTAATACTGAGGATTCAAAGGACTCTTGCAGTCACCAGGGAAGTTTTTCTAGACCCTGGCCTTGTGCTTGTGCAAGTATAAGAAAGTACACAGAAAGCCAAAGGCGTGGGATAGCTGGATGTGAGCTGATTATAAATTCTAAGTTGATAGTTATAGGAAAGGTCAGTAGCATTTATTACTCCACTTCAAATGTTTTTTTTTTCCTATCAGTCCTTCCATTTTCTAAAAGTCAATTCAACAGGATCATGAATAGCTGTCATTTTAAAAATTAAAAGCTATGCAGCTGGGCATTGCAGTCCACACTTGGGATCCCACCACTTGGGACACTGAGGCAAGATTATGAGTTTGGAGTCAGCCTGGGCTACATGGTGAGATCTTATGACAACAGAAAAGTAAAAGCCATGCATTTGTGTTGGCACTCTGTTGCCATGCCTGTTTGGAATATCCAGCCATGTCCTCCAGGGCAGGTGTGTGCATTGCTTGGGATTCCAAGAAAGCCATGTACTTAGTCTGTCTACATGGGCTTTATTTATTACATCAAACCATCTTCAAATAGATTTGCAGACACTCAGAGTGAAATCACAACATGAGGTTGAAAAGGGTATAAGGAATTTTCTATAAAACTTAATGCATATGTATAATAAAATTAACTCAAGCCATTTCCAGTTAGGTCCCAGAATATAAGAGAGATTTGTATGTAAAGGGTACTTTAGATGCAACATCATACAAATGTAGTCATTTAATAGATGGGGGCAGTGGTTAAGGACAGCTTTGAAGTCAAACAAACCTCGATTCAGAGCTCACCTCATCCACCATCCACTTGCCAGTTGTATGATCCTGGGCAGGACCTCTCCAGGCCTCTGCCTGCAAAATGAGGGCAATGATACTGACCCCCACAAGGAGCGGCATGGGTCTGTGTTGCATTGCATGTAAACACTCGGCACTGTGGCACATGGAAGATTCAACATTTTATAAACCATTAGTGACAGTAAATATAGAGCAGCAGAATGCAAACTTCAGTGTGTATAAAACTATCCAGTTCTACCATTGAGATAAACCCTACAGACCTTATAACACATACATTAAGAAGCCAAGGAATGGTAGCAAACATGGCATGAGACTATCGAATAAGATCCCCTCCCTCATTCATATTAGGGTGACATTAGTCTCAGGAAAATGTGCTTTCAAATTCTTGAGCCCCTTTAACCATAGTGTAGTGACTGAATCGGGCCACGAGGGCCTTGACCGTGAGTGACTTCACATGTGCATTTAGACAGCTCCTAGCATCCTTGCAAACCTTTGCTCCCGCCACCATCTGGAATGTCTCCCACGTCCTTTGAGCTCAGAGCAGCTAGAATAAATACCGTTCAGCCTGCTGCTCAGGTCTCCTCTCCTTAGCCGAAATTCTGACTGGGAGAGTTTCAAACTGGATTTCTCATTTCTGTGGGGTACGTGCAAGGGAGCCTTTGACCCCATGGTGTGAGCCCCAACAAACCAGTCTCTGATCTGCCCATACTCACTAGCCCAGTTAGTAATTCACTCCCTCAGACAGCCTTGCAGCATGCCCAAACTAGCCCCATACCGTAGGAAACTACAGGTTGCTGCATGTCGTGGAATCTGGCCATACACAAAAATCACAAATTTCAAGCCCATCACTGCCGAGCATCTACAGGAATGAGTAAGCTTTTCTATATTCCTCTTTCTCCATTAAATGTTACAACTAGGTTTGGTAAGATATGAGACCCTGAGAGTTTAAGAAGAGGGTAACAAGGGTACCAAATGAACAAAGGATCACAGCCCATAGGACCTCTTATTTCCTGCACCCCTGTTGATGCCATTCCTGCCGCTCTTGTTATATATGTGTCCCAGACACTGCAGGACTGGTCTATGGGGGGGGGGGGTCTCACGAGTTGAAAGGAGAGGGATTTGAATTCTGGCGGCAAGTGGCTAGTCAGTGATCCTCCCCTGGATCCTGGACCTGCTTGGATTCTTCTGAACCTTCAGACCCAGGGATATCTTACCCAGCTCCTTTCTCCTCTCTTCTGAAAGAACAGTTATGGCCTTGCAGGTTGCACTCTGTGCACTGGGTTACTAGGAGTAGGCTGCACTGATGGTTTAACGCTGGTTTCTCTAAAGGGCGCTGGGATCTCACACAGATTTCTACAAAGTTGTATGCAAATCACAGAGCCCAGCCCTTTTCTTAACAGGATGGCAACCTTGTTCCTCGGTGGCACCTGGGACCTGGAGATCCTTTCTCCACTTACGTTTAGCACGCAGCCTGGGACTTGTCCCTGCAGCTCACCGGGTTAGCCGTGGCGCCGTTGGGATCTCCCACCAGGACTCCAGTCACCCAACTCTCTTGAGACTGCTCTGACAGGGCTGGTATGGGGTGCAGCCTTTGCTCAGAGGGCAACAGGTTCCAAGCAAAATCTGCCCGCCTGGGCCATGGGCTCACCCCGGGCCTCCCTGCTTCTCTCCTGGGTGCAATTTTGAGGTTGCTGAGCTTCGATCCAAAGTCCAAAATGGTGGGACAACAGGGACTTCAAGAGGCCCCAGGGCCCCATGTACTACCCCCAGCTCCCAACCTGAACACCAGGAATCCCCCCATATCAGACCCTCATTGCCCAAAACGTCTGTAACTCCAGTTGACAGGGTAGCTAAAGGGGTTCATTTGGCTATGAGCTTCTCTTCAGGTTGACATTTCCGTGAACAGTGCCCCACCTTTAATCTGGAAAAGGCCATCCTCTGACTGTAGCTCGCCCCCTCTACATCATGAGAATGAGGTGGGGGGCTTGAGATACAGATGGTGAGGGTCAAATCCAGCCTTTCCCAAACACTGGCAGCAGCCACTTCCCTCCACACATTCTGTCTGATGCAGCTTCCTCTCCACTCCTCTCTGAGGTCTCTGGGGTTAGACCACCCTTCTAGTCCCATTTGCTTCAAGTGATCCTGTTGGGTGGGGTGAGAAACAGGAAAATATCTAAAGGAAACTCACTGACCACTTGATAATTGTTGACACTAGGTGGTAGGTACGTGGTATTCATTATACAATTCTCACTTTTGTATATGCTTGCAATTTTTCGTAATAAATTTTTTAACATCCTCCAGTTTCCATAATATTCTAGAAAGAACCCTAACTCCTAACAAAATTTCATGGACACCCCCCCCACCAAGGCAAGAGGCAGGGATGATTCCATTTCATATAAATATATATAAATATGTACATATATAAAACACTCATTTTCTAACCTTTTTTTAAGGCCCACTGCTTTATTTTCAATAGACTACACCTTATTTCTAAGAGGTCCCGAAGTTGGGCTCACTTCCCAGGCTGGGCTATGGGGGCGGGCAGGGGAGAGGGTCCTTAAAAGTTTACACATCCATGTGTCTCACACTCTTACTGTGAGAACGTGACTTGTTCAGTGTTCTGAACTTTGCGAAGGGTATGTGCTCACTCGCAATGCAAAGTGTCATTCTCTGGAATTGCACCTGGCTCAGGAAAGGACTGTACTTTGTACTTGAACTTAAATCCAATGGAGAACCTTAACATGGGCATTTGCATGATGGGAACTGCTGCTGTCTTTTTTCCATGTGTCTCTTTCTTGGATGTGTTCTAATAAAATGATTCTAAAGCTGTTGATATATAGTGGTTTATAAAGAATCTCTGTTGAGCTCGGAGGCCCTTTGGTTCTCTGCCTTCCCACTTCCTGTAAAGACCTGTCAAACTGAGGGCAGATGCCTAGACTGTGTCTGTCTCTATGGTGTGATGGTGGCACCGCTACAATTGCAGTCATTAATAAGGATCATATCAACCACGGCTATTTAAATTTTCTGGTTTCCTAGCAACAGAACTTGTTTTCCAGAACAAAGGCGAATGACCATCTGTAGATGAGAGCAGGGGGGGAAGCAGAAAGGGTGGGGCCCAGTCCTCAGTAGAATTCACTCTACCAGGGAAGGAGGGACTGGGGAGAGAGCAGAGTGCAAGGAAAGAGGCAAAGGTTGCCCGAAACAGCCTAGACTAGCTCCATGCGGTGGTAGGCCTCAACACCTTCAGGGGTGATCAACTATTAGTTTTTATTTTCAAATTTTGATAGTAAGCGATAGCACGTTGCAAGACTCACTGGGGAAACATACACTCCCAGAAGTAGATATTTTGAAAAATACTCCCTTCAGCCAAAACTGGTGAGGGTGTTTCCCTAAACTAGCAACAACCTTAGAGTCTAGTCCATGGTGAGCTGGGTGTTCTTGGGAACCTCACTAGCTAACAAGTGTGTACAGGGGCTGCAGAGGCAGTGTCAGACAAGGAGACTTCCATCCCTTGCGTGCTTTTCTCCTGGCAGACTTCAAGAAGCTGTAGAATTTATTCCTGTGATCTTCATAGTCAGAGAGGCCAGCAGTGTTGTGTCTATTTCCCTAATGGCGAGGCTGAAGCCGTGAAGGAATGCTTTGACTTTAGACACTTTAACTAGAACTAACAGATTTGTGATTCTGTGGTTTGTCATTGCTATATCCGTGCTTTTCCAAGCCACAGGGTTGATAGCCAGGTGTCTGGCCTGAGATGTGCATGGCATAGCCAATCCCACTGTCTCCATAAACGGCCAGTGCAAACCAGGTTTCTATTCTTCCCTGTTACTGGATAGCGCTATAGGCCAGGGTCTCTACAACACACATGCCTGCAGCTTGGTTACTTGTAGTTCACAGGCTGATGAAGTAGCAGTTATCAGTTCGTTCTCATAGGAATTCGTTTACACACCACATAGTTAAGAAATGCCTCCAACTGCTTACTGGGCATTAAAAAGCAGGCGAGCAAATAGATCCTGTCCTCGTGGAACTTACCAGTTCAGGATCCAGGCATTAGTCAAACAACACACGAATGGATTTATAACAACTTGAAGAAGATGTAAGATCAGTAAGATGAAACCAAGACCAAACAGTGCTTACCCAAGGACATATGACAACTTAGGGGCAGAATCAAAGCCAGAGTTCAGAACCCCTGAGTTTTCTTTCTATATTATCTTTTCCCTACTGTGTCCCACGATTTTCTTTGAACAGCTGTAGGCCACCCTCTAGCCCCAGTCAGCTATATGAACGTGTCAGTCACTCAAGACACTGCCCCACAACTAGCTAAAACCCAAAGGGCACATTTGGAAATGATGAGCTAAGTTTCTGAGGCTGGCACTTATCTCAGCGCCCAGAACAGGAACTGAAAGGCAAAGCTCCATGCTGTCATGACACTGCCGGATAAGGGGGTGCACAGGTGCTGCAGTGTTTCACACTGATCCCAGTGTTCTTCCAACTTCCAAAGCAAGCAGTCACTCATTCTGCCAATGCTTACTGAGTGCATACTAGCTGCTAGGCATGGTTCTCACTGCTAAGAACATAAGTGACAGAGACTGGGCATGTTCAGGGTGGTGCGGCAAATACGGGACATGAAAGAACAAAACACATTGCCCTCAGAATATATATATTCTCATTGGAAGAAACAGACAAAAACATGAATAAAGACTTAACACTGCATATAAGAAAACAATAGCTGTTACAAAGAAAATAAATCAAGGCAGGAAAGAAGAACATGACAGAGGTAGAGATACATGTTTAAGTAGAGTAGTTGTTTTCAACCACTGAGAAACTGATGTACCAGGTCAGTACATGTACACAGTACATGTGTGTAAATGTGTCTGTTCTTTTTAAATGTAACAGAGAAGTACCTTTAACACAACTTAACATGTCACCTTGTGCCCAGCTCTAAATAGCTAGATAGTATGATTGGAAAACACCCCAAACCATCTTCTCTGGCACATCCAGATGTTCAAATCCCGGTTTTCCTTTTCCTCCTTTGGGCTAAAGCAGTGGTTCTCAAACATACATACATATATCATATATATGAGTCTGAGATATATATATATATATATATATATATATATATATATATCAGAGTTACCTCAAGAGCTTGTTGAAACCCAGACCCTGGGCTCCACTCTCAGAATTACTTGATTCAGTTCATCTGGAGTAGACACGTGAAGTTACATTTCTACCAAAGTCCAGGTAATACAGGTGATGTTGGTTCAGGGATCACACTCTGAGATCTACCAAGTGTTAGGTAAACTGTCTATTAAAATAAATCAGTTCTATAAAAAAGGATATACCTGTTCCTTGGGTTTCCTAGACATTTATCAGAGTAGCTGCCCTTGAAAAATAAAATTCTTTAGAAGTTGAACTTTTTTTAATGGAATACACGTCAGAACCAAAGCCCAAGATCCCAAGTCTTCAGGAGGGAAAACAAGGAACACATCCTGACAGGAGGTGACAGAGGTGTTTTGTCATTTTCCTACCGACACTTAGTATTTTATAGTTACAGTATGTCTACAAGCCTTTCTGTCCTCTTACTTCCTCCTTGCCAACTGACTGAGAACACTTCACAGATGATGGAGTTGATCCACGAAGAGGTATCTAGCCCCCTCATGGTAGAAAAACATCAGCTGCCTTGTGGTCCCAGAGTTTGTCCTTCCCTGACTGTCTTCATCTCATCCGCTAAAGCATTGTCTTGGGATTCTCATCTTAGGAAGTTGTTGTCCGGGACATAAACTTGTTCTTTGCTTTTGATTTCTTGAAAACTTTCACTCAGTGCAAGAAGGTTATCCACATGAGTGATTAAGTGTGGCAAGGACTGAGTCCTGCGTGAGCTCTCTGTACCATAAATTCTTCTCCCACCAGGTATTATACAGAGGAAATGCTAACTTATTTTATTAATAGCCTGAGCTAGAACTAATCGTTACAAAAACAAACAAACCTGTTGGGGGAAAGCACACCTACCACTTTCCGAAGAAAAATAGAAATGACATTTTGGTTCCCTGTGCCACTGCTTCCATTCCATTAATAGATATAATCGAACATTTTCTATATCACTGACGTTTACAACAGAATGAGTGCATTTTCAATTGGGCGGCTCTTATATCACATTAATGCTCAAATCTGGCCCCACAAACAAGAAAGTGAAGACTGAAAATTCTCCTTTCCTAGTCCTTGCTGTTTTAGTTATATGTTCAAACGTTCCAGTACCTCAAGACGGAAGGATGGATTGGTCCTCATGGGTGGTGGCCCTGTCTGTGGATTTTAGAATTTTAATTTTCCCTCCTCTGTCTCCCAAACACACTGATATTGTGGCAACTTCTTCCTATCCAAATTGCTACTGGGACCCTCATTTATGCAATAAAGACTTAGTAAGCCTCAGACCCTGTAGAGGCTACTGAACAAGCTACAGAACTGAATTAAAGAGAATCCTGTTCTCAGAGAACATAACACATAATAGAACCCTTCGAATAATCAACATTTGGTGGTAGTCGTAAGTTCATACCCAGGCCTTAGTCAATGGGAGCTCCTCTCCATTTTCATTCAGTATATGCCCTTAAAAATCAAACTGTTAAGTTATTTCAGCTTCAACATAAAAGAGACACCACTAGGAAATATACTATACCTGAAGAAAAAGGCAGGTCAGGAAAAAACACTAGCCTGGGGGTCTGGGAATGTACAAAGATAGCTATGTGTTGGCAGCCTGAAAGCATCATACATAGAGAGCAGTCTGGGATCTAGCATCTGTGGTATATACTCCATGTGTGAACTATAAAGATGGAGTATGTATGGGTCATACATAATGCTTGGAGGATCAAGGAAAAAAAACATTGATAAAAGATGCAGCGTGAGTGTGTTTGGTGAGCTTGACTCAAAAGCATACTAAGAAAGTAACTATTTCTCAAAAGAGAAAGACTCCTGCCAATCAGTGGCACAGGGAATGAGTAGATGACGAGTTGGGTTGTGGAAGAGCGTGGGATGCATAGGATTCATCCAGCTCTGTTCTTTCAGATTCCATGAAAGGAGATTCAGGCCATGATCCTACAGGTGGTTGTGGGGGTTGAAGGGCTCGTGTGCACATACACACCATGTATTCACAAATATATAGAGATGAGATGGGCACTGTAGATCAATAATAGGTTTTTATGAGGATGTAAATTCATCAGATAAATTCCAAATTTACAGCCTGGAAAGAAAGACAAGTTAAGAAAACAATAAGTATAATCAGAAATGAAAGGTGAAGTTTTAATTCTGGTGGCCCATGTACACACCTGCCTTCCATCTCTACTGGGCCAGAAAAGTGCCAGTAGCCTGATGTCCAGGCTCTGTCATCATTCTTTTCGAGTCTGGATCTTGTCACTACTAAGTGGAATTCCATGTCAAGATTTTAGAGTAATCCTATCAGATCTGTCCTTTGAAGTCTATTTCTTCCAACTCCACAAACCTATCCAGATCCTGAAGGGAGTTTTCAGCCTGGGTGCTTCATCCAGGCTTGCCAGTGTCCATCAAGTGTGCCCTTGACATAGTAATATAGCTGTGTCTGCCATGGTGGATCTGGTCATGGGTAGTGGTAGCTACAGAGAGATGCTGAAGACTTGGAAATAGCAATGATGGAGAGAAGTTTTCATGTTTCTATGTTTGAGTTTCCAGAGTGGCAAAATAAATAGTGTTGTTTTAATTGTAAGGATATCCAGGTCTTCTGTTGCCTGTCAATGGTGACCATTCAAAGGTCAATACAATGTCAGGTTTGTAGGTATGGCTATAGTGACAGTTGCTAAGTGATGGTTAGGGTGAAGGAATATCCCAAGGTGTATAGGGATTAAAATGTAGTTGGCAGAAAAATTACATATATATATATATTATTAGCAAGACAGACACTCTAATAGAATACTCTATCACTATGGCATTGTGTGTGTTGTTTGGGGCTCTCATAGATTCATAAGGACTTACGTAGACAACTTGGTCTCAAGGGGAACAAGGTGATAAGACTGGTTTCTATTGCTGAGTTCATCCAAGACCAGCTGGAAGGTTGGAATGAAAGTAGGGGACTCTATGCTGCTTCATAGTTTAGCATTTCTGAAACCACCTAGTGAAACACTTGTTGAAAAGCTATAGATTACAGTCTTCAAGTCAAAGCCATCACAGGTCACCTAGGTGCTGTCTACCTACCCTGAAGTGCCACACAGACAAGCTTAGTAATGGAACATGTCATTAAAGAGGGAGCCTTTTCAGTTTCTGATTGGTTGGTTGGTGTGGCAGAATAAAAAATGGTGCTATTACAGTGTGACGGCACAGAAAAAGGCTTCAGTGTAGGGCCAGACATGAGTACAGCCTTCCAGGAGAGGACATATTGCCATCAACCCAGTATTTCTGGCTTCTGAGGAGCTGAGTGATTCAGAAATTCAAGTGAGGTAGTAAAAAAGACCAGTGAGTCTACTACTACAGCTAACTTAGTTATGTGACCATCATCACAGCCTCTTTCCTGTCATACCAAGACCTCAAAAATATCTGACTAGCTGACTTCTTCTGGATTACATGTTTTATTAAAGAATGTGCTGGGTGCAGAGGGTTGAGATGGGTTAATGGCATTGGACACAGTCTTTTTGATAAACATTGACATGGAAGAGTGTCTAGGGTTTTTCCCAGAGTGATATCGTGAGACAGATTCTGGGCAGTCTATCAGGAGACTGTGGGAATGGCCAATACAGCCTCCAGAAGTCAATGAGATGGTCATCACCCATAAAATAAAAGAATGGCTAATAATTAGTATCTCTCACAAAGAACTGGGTATCTCTATCATGTTCACACACTCACCTAAGTACTCTTTTAGATAGCAGAAGTAAATCTGCCTTCCCCCAGGAGAGCAGATAAGAATTCCTGCCCTGGGTTTTATATTCTAGTGGAAATACATATAGGTGAAATACATAAGATGCCAGCTGATAGCACATACTGTGGCGTAGGAAGTAGTCTAAAGGGTGGCCTGAGTTCTGGTGACCACCAGTTTGGGGTTACATAGATAACACAATTCGTCCAAATGGTCTCCAGGTGGCTAGTGGCAATGAGGCTGTATTTCAGGAGAGGGTAGGATAAGGACTTTCTAGAAACACACACAAGGTTTTAGAAAACTCTGTTCATTACTAATACCCAGAAGAAAGAAGACTTGGAGAGGAGCAATCTTATTTAGGAGGAGAGTGAACAGGGCTCAGTAGTGAGCATTTGACTAGTATACATGAGCCCCTGGGGTCCATCCTTAGCACTACAAGCAGGCATTCACCGGCAGGCACATTGTACTCAGCCTTCATGTCCCTGCTGGAGCCAAGATGGTATCCTAGAAGCCATCTGAGAATCTCATACCTACTCTCCTAGCAGCGCCACCCAAGGGGAGCCCTTCCCATGTGACCCTGGCCCTAGGTCACAGGAATCTGATGCACTCGAAGTGAATAAGAACCTTACCTGTAGAAGGCTACATCCCTCTGGTTCACATGGCTGATGAGACTGTTGAAATACGTCAAGATTTGGTCTAAGTCATGTGATTCTGGGAACTCAAAACTCATGCAACACACTGTTCATATGCCTGATGTTCCAAAAGGGCCTTGCAAAGTCTGAGAGAGATGGTAAAATATGGGCTTTGTCCTTAGTGAGTTTAAAGTGTTAGTGTCCTTCACCCCCAACAGGCTATGGGGTCCCATCTGGTTAGATTACATGCTTGGTAACAGCAGAAAGTGGTTGTCAGCTGGGCCTGTCGCCAAGACAAAGACAAAGTTTGTCTAGCTTGATCACAAACAACACAGAACCTCAGGAGACCTGAGGAAGAGATGTAGGGATTCGAGACAGGGTCTTAGGATCCTAATGGAATCCTGGTCTTTGGACCCAACCAAACAGTAGATAGCTTAGCATAGGGCTGAGTTCTTAATTGCCAGAAGGTGATTCACTCATCATTGGAATATGAACATTCACTCCCCGTTTCTTCTCCCAAGACTCCACTTAGGACTACTTTAACATATGCAATGGGATGATGTGTATGAATCTGGCTTTCTCCTCATTCCTGCATCAGTTTGTCTCCAGAGGCAAGCCTTTGAGGTTGAGGCCAAATGAGAAGAGAACATGGGGTACGGCACACACTCACTCCCATTTATTGTTTTATAAGCCTTACAGATTGAGAAGCACATTGCAAGACTACAGTTGTCTACCACAATTGTGTATAGCATTAGTTAGCCACTCTGGGCAAGGGCTACATGGGACAAGTGCATCCCGGTTTATGTCCTGATACAGGCCAGTGAGGAGGATGCTAACACGGTGCTGCCTGCAAAAGCAATTCTCCCTGCCTTGCTCAACTCCTGGACTTTCGACTCCCAGAAAACAGTCTGGAAGTGGTTAATGGCAAACGAAATTTTCCCTGTTGTTATGGGAAATTGAGTGTGACATGTGGTTATTTTCTATTTTCTTTTATATATATATGCTTGTTGGGTGTGTTCTAACCATACCTGGTGTAGTTCAACCATCTTTTAGCCCATTCTGATAAAAATTCAATTTTGAGCATGACTAAGACCTCATTTATGAATTGCAAAATCATTTTGAACTTGCTTGTTAGCTGGATGAAGAGGCGGGTTTAGCCTGATGGGAACCATGTGAAGTCATGCTCGTAATTGGATTGTGGATTGCTACACCGAGAGTACCGTGAGGACAGGGATTCAAGTCTGCTTTACGTTTTCTAAATTAATTTTATGTGACAACTTTTAGTCTTTGTTGATTTCATACACACACATATACAATGTATCTTTGTCTAGTTTCCCAATCCTTTTTAATCATCATCTTTAATGCCTACTCTATTGTCAGGTGCACTATAAGTCAATTGGGTAGTGTGGGAAGAGAGTGCAGTATCCTTAGTGTGCAGAAATACAGAGAATAATATTCTCCACTTTTAGTGCAGGCAGAATAGAGGCTAAGTACTGTGGAGCAGAATGATGCCGTATTTGGCAAAAACCAATAGCAGACTCCTTGAATTCCAGATAACGTCATATATAGGCAGGTCTAAGACATGAGCTGATGAGTAAAGCTAAATCCAGGATCAAGAGCCAGGACAGGGAAACAGGGAAAAATTAACAGAGCATCTCCAGGTAAAGGAGCAGAGCCCTCCAGCCAGAGGAGTGAACTGAGATCCTAGGTGCACAACCAGATGTGGCACAGAAACTACACTGTGGTTTGGCCAATGACAATTCTGAGACCTCTGCTAAATGCAGACTCCTTCCGGAATACACTTTTCTTCTCTTATCCACCCCTGATTTTTTATATCTCGCAGTTGGCTTCTGGGTTTGGTGGACCATTTCTAATTAAGAATGGCAAATCGAAAGAGTGGAGAAGGCACCAGGGGCCTGAAACAGTGAATGGGAAAATAAACCTAACTGAGTACATGGTCCCCAGAATGAAACATGTGTTCAGAGAAGTCAGGTTGAAAATGGGTCTCATTCAGTTTACTTCACTGTGTTGGTTGCCAGTGAGGAGGATGCTAACACAGTGCAGACTGCAAAAGCCCTTCAACAGTCCAGAAGCTTCAGGAAGTGAAAATGTGAGAATAGATCCATCTGCTGTGAGTCAGACCAAGAGATCGCCAACTGTGGATCCTAATACAAGTCCCTTATAGACAGCAGAACTGGCCTTCAGCTCGATAGTATTGTGTATTAGGACCATTCTTCCAGAAGTACACAAGAGAGATATAAAATATCGTTAGCTAAAAGAACTGTAGTCTGTTTGGGAGCAGAACACTCCAGCCAGAGGAGTAAACTGAGATCCTAGGTGTACAATCAGATGTTGAGAGAAGAAATATAAATATTCATAGGACAAAATTCACACCGAGTTAAGTTAGGAATAGTTCTTAACACCAGCCTAAGAGGTTTAAGAGATAGAATGATCTCTCTTCTCTCAGTGCCTATGAAGAATGAATCACTGAATAATGGCAGGAATCCTTGGGTTGTTTAAAAAAGAACAACATAGTAATAACCATTGAAGAAATATACTAAAAAATAAAATCTACTAAGTCTCCCAAAATTGCATTTTTCCTTGGGTTCTCAGGGTGGTCCCATTTCATCTGTCTCTTAGCATCACTCTCTCAGCGTGCCTAAATTCCTACCAATACTTATCCCAAGACAATTCCCTCTAAAAAAGAGAGAAAGAGCAGATGTATCTGTTAGGATGAGTCAAGTAATGCTGTAGTAATAAACAACCCTTAAAATTTTTTAATGGCTTAAAAATTTTAAGAGCGCTGTACATCTATGTCAGCAGGGAGGGCTCTGTTTATTATCCATTCTGCTGATGGGTCAGCATGTAAAGTTACCAGTTACCATCCCAGACAGAAAGAGGATGCTGAAGGGTTCTTGTACCCGCAGTTAAATGTTTCAGGGGGAAACGGCTCAATGTTAATGCCAGAACTACCCCAGTGCCCTTACTCAGCCATCAGAAAGACAGGGAAAGCTGTGGAGTGGCGCTGAGAAGGCAGGGAACTACAGTATGTTGTAAACATCAGAAAAACCACCTTACCAACTCCAATCAATCATATTTACGGGTAATATTTATTTTGGTTCCAGCTCAGTGTGTACATTTTGGCTGTGACTAAAATAGGACTTTAAATTTTTTCCATTCTCAACAAGTGTTTTGTGCCTGTGAATTTTGAATGTATCCACAAAATGCCATTATTCATGTTTCTCTCCTTATCTTGCTTTAATTTCTCCTAAGCTGTGCACATGAATATCAGGTTTTATATATAGTGGATCAGCGTAGTTTTCAGTGTCTATGTGGAATGTAAAAATGAAAATTCTTCTTGTTCTTGTCAAAACTTTTTCCAGATTTAGGGAACCAATTTCTGGGGTGTACTGTCCTGATGAGCCCTCTGCAGAAAAGCTAAATTTGTAATTGCACCCATTTTATTTTTTTTTAAATTTTATTTATTTATTATGTATACAGTATTCTTAGTATTCTGTCAGAATGTCTGCCTGCATACCAGAAGAGGGCACCAGATCTCATTACAGATGGTTGTGAGCCACCATGTGGTTGCTGGGAATTGAACTCAGGACCTTTGGAAGAGCAGGCAGTGCTCTTAACCACTGAGCCATCTCTCCAGCCCCACTGCACCCATTTTATAACTTGTAGAGTGTTCTGATGGTGTGAGATCCCTCACAGGGGGTGCTATATGACAGAGATGGAAGCTTATTAAATTACTTATAGCAAAGGTAACTATTTCAGAGAGTGCTTTTCTCAGTATAAGAACATGAGTGAGTGTCAAGCTGCTCCCATTTTAAGCCATGCTGTGCGACTCTGTAACCTTGTCCTAGAAACCCATGAGTACTCTACTGTTGATTAAATCTGGGGTCACTGGGAAACCAGGGTGGATCCTAGTGGGAAACACGTTCAAATTGCCTGCAAATACAGATGGAGAGTGGTTCAGGGAGAACACTGGGTCAGAATTGACTCTGAATTGACAAAGAGGTTAGGATTAACAGATGGATATAAAAATACAGTTCTTGATTATATTCCATGCATTCAAAAATCTGCATAGAAACATCAAAAATGGTGAATGTTGGATTTCTAGTGGGAAGAACTACAATATCTGGGGTGGGGTGCTGCATCAACTTATTTGTATGAGCTTTGGGAACTGTTTTAACTGAACCATCAATCTTCTCAAAATCTAGTTCTTCACCTATCGGACTGGAAAGAAACAGGAATTCCCTTCCTGTTGAAACACTGGTTTTTCTGGGGGCTTAATGATGACTCATAGACCCCTCACCTTCACAGGGAAATTATAATAAATATATGACCTAACTAATGTCAAATTGTGAAAATCATATTTCTATCTGAAAGATAACCTGCCTGCACTGTCACTGTTACCTCTACTGATGAGCGATGCATAGGAAACATAAAAGAGTCCATTTGAGAGGTTGCTTAGCAACTAAGCGAGGTTATCAGAAATTAACCACGTACTCCATTCTCTCTGTTAGGCATCCATTCATTATGAAGCCTATTGAGCATCTTCCATGGGTTAAACTGGCAGACTTGGGAAGGGGATTGAGGACATCAGTAAATGCACTGCTCTATGGCATCTCACACATAGGAAGGAAAGCGGAGAAGAGAGACTGACAAGCCGAGAGAGCAGGATGCTTCCTGAGCTGGCATCCCAGGAGGTAAAGAAAGTCACAACACAGATTAAGTATCTTTGATGCAAACACTGGGGACCAGAAGTTTAGAGGAAGTTTTGGGATTTTGGAATATTTGGACAAACTTTGCCAGTTGGCCATCCATCATCCAAAGTCAATTCAAAATCCAAAGCTCTTTGAACATCATGATTCTCAGGTTAGAGATGCACAGCCTGTAGAGTCATGGGGTGAGCAAACTGGTATAAGGAAGTTGTTCTGAATGAAGAAGGTGTGAGGCTTCTAATTCTAACCAAGATAGATAAGCAAAGACCAGATTTCTTTTCCTTCCTGAAACAATTTTTAATAGACAAAATATAAGAAATTATGTTCAAGACAATGAACACCAGACATCAGCAAGATGTCTGAGGGGTAGGAAGCTAGGCAAAGAGAGTCCTATAAAACTCAAAACCCAACTTGCTGCTTTGAGCTCCTAGGTTTTGATACAGGGAGGAGGTAGCCCTGTTCCTACCTAGACCGAAAAGCCTCTTTTTGATGAAACATCAGTTGAGTGTATAAGCTATCTCAATGGGAAGCAACAAGCCCAGGGCTAAAGATGGCTCTGACTCCGTCTACAAGTCTTATAGACATAACTGACTGCATCACAGAACAAAACTCCAGAATAGTCATGGGGGAGCCAGGCATGGTGGCACACGCCTTTAATCCCAGTACTTAGGAGGCAGAGGCAGGTGGATCTCTGAGTTTCAGGCCAACCTGGTCTACAGAATGAGTTCCAGGACAGCCAGAGCTACACAGTGAAACCCTGTCTTGGGAAAAAAATAAGCAAGTGAACAAACAACAATAGAAAGGAATAGTCATGGGAATATAAAAGTATTGATAAAATAGGGCAAAAACCACACTACCTAGCATTAATAAAAAATTATCAGGCATGCAAAGAAGCAGAAAAATGTGTTCAGTAATGATGAGGGCAGTAATCAGTTGACATAAACTGTGAATTGACAAAGAAGTTAAAATTAACATATGTGGATATAAAAGCAGACCTGGAGAGAGAGAGAGAGATAAATAGGATATTTTATATATGACATATATAAATATATAGTTAATGCTCATATTTATACATTCAAAAAGCTGGGTAGAAACCTGGAAGAGATGAAAATGGCACATATTGGACTTCTACACGTAGGAAGTACAATATCTGAGATAGAGGGAAAATATGCATGACTAAGGGTAAGCCAAGCTAGCAAAAGAAAGCACAGTAACAGAAGCTTTCCTTGTGTATATGTGTGTGCACATGTATGTGTGTGCATGTATGTGTGTGCATGTATGTGTGTATATACATACACATGTGCTGTGTGTGCATGAGTATGTGCATACATGTATGTGTGTGTACATGTGTGTACGAGCATGTGTATGTACACATGTGGGGGGGGTGTTCTCCACTACAGAGTCTAGGAGAAATTGAATAATAGTATCAGTGTGCTACTGTAAAACCTTTATGACTTAGAATTCTATGCCAGGGTTAAACTATAATTAAAAATGAAGGTGAAGGAAAGGTATTTCCAGACAAAAAAGAAATTGTATTACTTGTAAGTCCTTGCTTTTAATAAAAAAAAGTAAATTAAATATGAAAGGGAAAAATAGGTACAAGCTATACAGAGTATAACACTAACATACTCTGTCAAATATTTTTAAATACTTAGTACAAACAATGAAAAGGGGGAACACTTTTAAAAATGGAGAGCTTTAAAGAGAAACAGAACAAGCTGAGATCTTGTTCTACTCAAGAACAGAGTAAAGATAGCAATTGCTGACCTCACACCTGTAATCCCAGCCCTGGGGAGATGAAAAGATCAACTTTTGGGGAAGCCTAAGCTGTACAAGCTACAGAGCAAGATCTCTCTCTCTCTCTCTCTTTCTCTCTCTCTCTCGTTCTCTTAAAAAAAGTGTGAGGGGTGCTGGAAAGATGGCTTAGACATTAGGAGAATTGCCTATTCTTCTAGAGGTCCCGAGTTCAGTTCCCAGCAACCACATGGTGGCTCACAACCATCTGTAATGAGATCTGGTGCCTTCTTCTGGTGTGCAGGCACACATGCAGGCAGAGCACTGTGTACATGATTTTAAAAAATCTTTAAAAAGGGGGGTAGGAATTAACAGATTTTGTAAGAAAAGTGTGTATTTTTATGTTGGAAAATATAAGTATATATTTGAATACTAGTGGAAGAAAGTAAGAAAAACAATTTAAACAGAAATGCCAGGAGCCTAAATATATTGTGACTCACAATATATTTAAGTAGATCCAAGACATTAATTGAAATATAAATATTTTAGGTGCTATTTTTTATTCAAAATTTAGATGTGTTCTGTTAAAGAAATGTAAATCTTAAGCAATATTATTAAAAATAAGATCCACCAAGCAAGTTTTAACCAAAATGAAGCAGGTATAGAAATTTGGGTATTACATATAAACTACAGTTAAGGATGGGATGGAGAGATGGTTCATGGGTAAGTTGCCTTCTGTCACACTTGAGCTCAGTCCCTAGAAAGAGAACTGACTCTCAAAGGTTGTCATCTGTCCTCCACATCTATGCTGTGGCACGTGCGTACATACACATGTAAAGGGGTAGGCCACCAAGCCTGACACTGCAAGCTGGATCCTTGTGACCCACAGGATGGAAGAGGAAAACTGACTCCACAATTGTCTTCTGGGCCTAGCACATGCACACTGTGGCAAAGGGGCCACACACAGTCCTGGTGTTTTCCAGTTACATCTCGATAGGGCTTGTTTTCACCACCAGTTAAAGATTTAAAAGGCAGGAAAAAAAATCTCAAGGCCAGCAGGTAGGAGTGAAGGTGGGGGTGGATCTCAGACACAGCGAGCAGCGTCAGTCAGGAAAGAAAGACTTTTATTAGAAGTAAGGAAACCCACGCACAGCAGGGCACACACAGAGAAAGACCCAGGCCCTGTTTCCTCTCAAGGGCTGGGCTTTAAGGGTCTTTGAGGGGGGTCTTCCTCCCCCAATTTAGGTTTGTTTAGTTTAAGGGAAGACAGGGAAGGTATTAGGTTCAGAAACTTAGGATCTGGCCTTGAACTTAGACCTGTCAATCGGCAAAGGAGCCCTGCTGGTGGGGACAAGGGTCCACCAAGCCTTCATTCTAAGCTGCCAGGGCCTTTGTCTCAGGTCAGGAGTATGAAGAAGCTGGCCATCTTGGAAGGTCACCATCTTTATTACCTAGTCACATCTCCTCTCCCTGTCTGTCTGCCTACCAGGGAGTCTGTGTAATAAGTAAATAAATGAGTATACTTGAAAATGCAGTCAGTGATCCCATCCTTTACATTTTCGCTGCATGTGCTCCAGCAGAGCTGATGTGGAATTGGGAATGCTACCATGCCCACACTTCTTTTTGAAGAAAATAGAGAATAACACAGAAGAAAAAGAAAATAGATGCGCTGGCACATGCCTATAATCCCAAAGAATAGAAACTGAGGCAGAAAATTACAAGTTCCAGCCTAGCCTGGACCTCCTTGTCTCGAAAGACCAGAAAGGGAAGAGAAAGCAAGTGCGCAGTGTGGGCTTAGGGGGAACTGAGCAAGGCTTAGGAGCAAGAGCATCAGTGTGACCCTTGTCCCGGGAATTGTGGCACTGGACCACTGGGCAGGTCACAACGCAAAGCAGGTGGGAACCATGTGGGAGCAGGAGAATGTCTGAAGCCCCAGTTCCCACCTGCACAGCAGTTTCCAAGGCTTCCTTCACGTGGCAAGGCGGGAAATTGTGGGCTGCAGAATTAGTTTCACCAAGGAAGAATACAGGGTAGCTAGAGTTTTGGATGAAGAGATCAATGGTGAAGATGAGAGCTCTAAGTAAAGGTCATGCCAGTTCGTTCCAGTTCATGCCGGTCCATGTTGGGTACGAGACTTAACTGTAACCTCTCTAAGCCCTTATGATGAGCCAGTTTGGACTCAGCAGTTGCTAGAGTGATTGCATGAAACCCTGGGATTCCCAGCACTATCATTCAAGGCCAGCCTGGGCTACACAAGACCTTGTCTTAAAAGAAAAATTTAAATACCCCCCCCAAGGACACTAGAAAGATGTTTATTTTTCCTGTCACCTGACCAATACCTGAAGGTAAGCAATCTCCTAACATGATGGATCTAGGAGGGGCACAGAACATCCAGAGTCATCAGGCACCCAGGGCTCCTCTAGCCTATTCCCTCCTGTTCCTAGGATTTAGTCTCCTTTTTACTAAGAAGGTGCTGTTCTGATAGCAGGGTGGGCAAAGTGGGAAAGTGGTGGCATTCCCATATTAAAGATTAGTTGTACCAGTTCTGTTGCCAAACTTGATATCATGACTAGGTCCACCCCCAGAGAACCTGGGAGCATAGTATCCCAATGGTTATCAATGCCAACCTTCCCCACAAATTAGGGCAGGGTGAACTTTGGAGTTGGAAATGTTGGTGCTAGTATGTCTTATTGTCAAAGACGATAACTAGTGGCGAGTACATCATGAATGCCTTGAACTTTCTCCACATTTTATTCTTTCTCTGTACCAAAGAACACTGATAAACAGTGAAGGTGTCCTTAAGGCTTAGGGCTGGTTCATTCTATATATCATAAAGCACTATTGCATTTCCCCTGTTCTGGCTACTTTTATGTCAGCTTGACACAAGCTAGAGTTATCTGAAAGGTGGGAGCTTCAGCTGAGAACATTCTTCTTGTAAGATCTGGTTTTAGGGCATTTTCTTAATTAGTGAGGTGAGTGGGCACAGCCCATTGCGGGTGGTGCCATCCATGGACTGGTTGTCCTGGGTTCTCTCAGAAAGCGGGCTGAGCAAGTCATGAGGAGCAAGACGGTAAACAACATTCCTCTGTGGCCTCTGCATCAGCTCGCGCCTCCAGGTTCCTGCCCTGTTTGAGCTCCTGTCCTGGCTTTCTTTAATAATAGACTACAATGTGGAAGCAGAAACCCAACAAACTCTTTCCTCCCCAACTTGCTTCTTGGTCTTGGTGTCTCATCCCAGCACTAGTAACCCTAAATAGGACACCCCTCTTAACATTTAAAGTATAATTTAAACAGATCCATTACAAAGCATTTTCCTCAATTAAAAAACACAGGACAATGAAAAGCCCAAGGCTATCAGCCAATAAAGGCAATTTGAAATATGTAATACCTATTTCTAAAAGGACTTGAGAGCTTAATCAAAAGTCAGAGAAAGATGTTAAAGCTAATTAAACAAAAAAAGAGCCCAGATAAAGGAAGCAGGGCATGTAAATGTTGCAAAAATATGATTAAGAAAAGTACAGAATTATCTCTGGTAGTGGTGGCACATACCTTTAATCCTAGTACTCAAGAAGCAGAGGCAGTTAGGTCTCTGAGTTTGAGGCCAGCCTGGTCTACAGAGTTAGTTCCAGGACAGCCAGGACTGTTACACAGAGAAACCCAGTCTCAGAAAACCAAAAAAAGAAAAGGAAGGAAGGAAGAAAAGAAAGAAAGAAGGAAGGGAGGGAAGGAGGAAGGAAGGAAGGAAGGAAGGAAGGAAGGAAGGAAGGAAGGAAGGAAGGAAAGAAAAGTACAGAATCATTCATTTACTCCTGAAGCCCCAATCAGCAGTGCTTGACAGTCTCTATGAGAAAAACCTTTAAAACTACACAGGTGTACTGTTCATCTGTTAAGACACTTTCAGTCCAGTAAGGACAGGGATATGGCCATATTATCCAAGGCTGTAACCAAGGAGCAAACAGTGGTTAACTTGAAGGGGAAATTCCATAGCCTGCTGGTGGCAAGGGCACATACAGGGGCTGCTATGGAGAAGGAGTTTATAGGGAAGCGTGCCTTGGAGCTAAGCTTGGAGTTAGGGAAGGGTTTCCTAGAGGTACCAGCGGTGTGGTTTAGTGAATTGCTCCCAAACTAAGGAAGCAATCATAAGAGACGAGGACTTGGGGGAAATCCTGAGTGTGTTTGGAAAGCAGCAAATGTAGATGCTCTTTGAAGCCAAGGATCTAGCTACATAGCAGATGCATTGGAGAGCTGGAAAGACTGGTTCCTCCAAGTCCTGAAGCGTATGCTCAGGGAAGTGGACCTGGTTCTCTGGGCAGCAAAGGATAGGACAGGGCGAGCTTGCTCACATCCTATGACCTCACCTTCCTCAGAAAGGCATGGACAGGACTGCTGCCCATGAGGGGTTATCCTTCTGAGTCATCAGAAAGGGAACAGCAGTCTATGAGAAACCTCTAAGTCCTTACTGTGGGGTTGGAGGGGAGTCTTTTTTTCTCTCCTTTTTATTTATTCTTTGTGTCTTTCATATTATGCATCTCCATCCCATTCATTTCCCCACCCCTTTGTATCCACTCTACTCTTGCAACCTCCCCCCCCAAAATAAAATAAAATAAAATTTAAGAGAAAAAAGGAAAAAAGAGAGAAGCTGGGCGGTGGTGGTGCACGCCTTTAATCCCAGCACTCAGGAGACAGAGGCAGGTAGATCTCTGTGAGTCTGAGGCCAGCCTGGTCTAGAGAGTAAGTTCCAGGACAGGTCCAAAGCTACAGAGAAACCCTGTCTCGAAAAACAAAAACAAAAGAAAAAGAGAAAGAGAAAAAACAAGTTTCATTATGGAAGCTGCAGTGAGTCACACAGTAAACCCTTTTTCCATGTATCTTTACTTGTAAGTGTTCATTGCAGAGTCATTGGTCTGGCTACACTATCTATGCTGGACCCTCACTGGAACTCCTCTGTGTTATGCTGCTGCTGCCCTGTGTTGTGGAGATCCTTCAGCTTTGGGTCTGGAGGCCTGGTCCTTTCCTGTGCTCCAGCAGACCACAGATGGGGTAAATATTGAGGTGGGTCAACCGGTCAACACATAACCCCGGTACTGGGCCCAGGTAGTTGCAGGGTTGGTCAGCCTGCCAGTTCTCCCTTGTCCTCACCACCAGGGTGAGCTCTCCTGCATTGTCCTGGCTAAGTTCATCCCTTGCATCCATGAGCAAGGGGCGGGGCCAGTTCTCCTACTTTCATGTCCTGGGGGGGGGGATCAGATCTCCCACACCCACACCTTCAGGGTCAGCTCTACTGTATTGTCCAGGTATGGCGTAGGGGCTGCTCTCCCAAGTGTTGTAGCTAATGAGGAGCAGGGCCAGCTCTCCCACCTGCCTCAGGCGTTGATGGACAGGGGGCGGGGAGAGCTGCATCTCTCTCCACAAGCCACCACATGACAGATGATGCCCACAACTATGGGGCTAGCTCACCCAGACCTCCGCCAACAGGACTGGCTTGATTGTGCTACCTAGGTGAGGTACAGGGCCTGCTCTCCCAAGTGTTGCAACTGGTGGGGGACAGGGGCAGCTCTTCTGCCCTTATGACCTCAGGGCCAGCTCTCCTCCCCTCATGCCACATGAGAGATGAGTAGCAGGGCCAGCTCTGAGGGGGAGGGGTCTTTAAAGCAGAAGGGCTAGCATGATGGCTTGACTAACTCTGTGGCCTTTGACAAATGCAAGGATGTAACCACATAAAAATGTGTGTCTTCTCACACCATCTCCTGCAACAGTGTGGGAAAATTTTCCATGACCTTGTCAGGAACCAAGAAAGACAACATTTAATGCAACATATGTTGGGTGTGGCAGGGGAGAATATGTATCATACTTTCTTTTGGGCCACCAGCCAACTCCCAAATAAAAACACAGAGACTTAATATTAGTTATGGATGCTCAACCTATTTTATGCTTGTCCCACTAGCTCTTATAACTTAAATTAACCTGTTTCTCTTCATTTACATTTTGCCTCAGAGCCTTTTACCTTTCTTTCATTCTGTGTGTACTACTTATTGCTTCTTGTGTCTGGCTGGCTGGTAGCTGCCTGCTTGACTGGTCCTGGGGGTCTCTCTTCTCTCTCTCTCCCTTCCTCCCTCCCTCCCTCGGTCCCTCCCTCTCTCTTTCTCCTTTGTTCTCGCTTTTCTCTCGTTCTCTCAAACCTAGATTCCTGCTTCTACTTATTAAACAAATAGTCATAAACAAATGTAACACATCTTTCCATAGCTAGCTAAATTAATATTCCAAAACAAGAGAAAGAATATTTGTCCTTTGGTTGAGTGGTTAACAAGACATGACCCCTGTCTGACTTCTGTGTAGTTGGAGGACAGGGCATGTGGGCACTTTGTGAATCAGCCAATATTTGGAACGATTTCCTAAAGCCATGCTTAATCCCCTTGGGCACAAGGACACTGAAAGTAGACACAAGAACTTTCCATAAGAGAATTTTTACTGAGAGAAATTTAGACAGGAGCTAAGACATGCTGTCTGGTAGACCAGGAGGAGGCAAGGCCTGTCCCTGCATTTCTTTCAGAAATGCTTTGTAACGGTAAAGATTATGTAATCTCAGCAGAAGGCCTTCAAGATGACACTCCCGTGGCAAAACCAGAGTTCAGAACAGCCCACACGCTTGCCAAAGTCCTTGGCACTCTCCACCCCCACCACAGCCCACATACAGGCTTCTAAAGGGGAAGCTGTGGATCAGAACACCAGATTGGAACTTTTGTTTTGTTTTGTTTTTCAAGACAGGGTTTCTCTGTAGCTTTGGCGCCTGTCCAGGAACTAGCTCTTGTAGATCAGGCTGGCCTCGAACTCACAGAGATCAGCCTGCCTCTGCCCCCCAAGTGCTGGGATTAAAAGGGTGTGCCACCAGTAATTTTTTCTCAGATGCCCAATTTTCTAGTTTTATAGATGAGAAAATAGTCCAGAGACAACCAGTGATGAGCCCAGGTTCTCCATCCACCTAGGGGCAAATCCCACTTAGCTCTTCCATGCTGTCGCAGGAGGGATGGTAATGCTTGGTCTTGCAGCTGCCCAGAGAATGTGACTGTGGGGGTGTGACCTCAGCCCTGCCAGAAGAAGAAGAGCCAGGGGAAGCAGGCAGATGGGAATTTCAAATGATTCTAAAATGGTTTTAAAGGGTTTTAGAGGAAAATCTCCTTAACCACCCCGCATGGGGGACACTAGAATGTAGCGTAGGCCTCCCTCTGCACTTAGCCTGCCTGCTGCTTCTTCTCTCCAAAATTTCTGATCCCGTGATGGAGATAGACCACAGAGTTCCAACCCTCCCCCAACTGAGGAAGGAAAGGCTGCATGCTTTAAATCACTGAGTGTCCATTAGATGATGAGTCTGAAGAGGATTCTGTGGTCACTGCCCCCCCCAGCTGACCATCCACCTCACTGACCTTCTGTGCCCCCCCCCGCTGATCAACTACCTCATGGACCTGCCCCTCCCCACAGATGACCACCTCACTGACCATCTACCTCACTGACCTGCCCCCGACCCTATGCCCAGATGCATGTGCCTAACTTCCAGCAGGCAGGCAGCTCAGAGCTCAGCGCTAAGCCAGGATGGAGGGGATGTGGATATTGTGCCCCGGGTTTAGCAGAGCATTAAATAAGGAAGCAGGGTGGTAGCATTTCTGCAGGAAAGCCTACGAGAAGGAAGCTAAGTTTCCCAGCTTGTTTTTGAAAGAAGTAAGGGAGAAAGGGCGACAAGAGTGGGCTGTGTACATTCATGTGTGTTTGACCTTGATTTGTTTTCAATATGAATGAGATAAGAAATGAGCCATTCAGAGAAGCCCCTTTTACTTTTAGTCACCCACTAAGGCCCTTTTAGAAGAATGGCCCAGGTCTGTACTTAAACTGGCCAACCTCATGTCCTGCTTTGGGTTGTTTGAGAAGATTTAGACCCAAAATAGGAGTATGGTTACAATGTGTCTAATGGGAATAGCTAGAGGAATTGCTAGCTATACATGGGATGTGCAACTGAACCATACATTTCAGAATTGCAATTACCTTAAACGCCTTTCAGTAAACCCTTTTGTTTGATAATGGAGTAACTATGATTGAAAAAAAAAAAAGTCCGGCAGTGGTGGCCCACACCTTTAATCCCAGCACTCAGGAGGCAGAGGCAGGTGGATCTCTGTGAGTCTGAGGCCAGCCTGGTCTACAGAGCTAGTTCCAGGACAGGCTCCAAAGCCACAGAGAAACCCTGTCTTGAAAAAAAATAAACAAACCCATTTCATCAGCAGGATCAGCCACCATCTTCTCAACAGGAACTGTTGCTGGGTGCAAATGGAGGCAGGGAGAAGAAGAACACTACCAACCATAGGCTGGCTGTGATGACTCATGCCTGTGGTTCAGCGTATGGGAGACTGAGGCAGGGAGGCCCCAAGTTCAAGGCCAGTTTGAACTAAATAGTGAGTTCAAGGTCAGCCAGAGTTATATAAATTCTATCTGGGAGAGGGAGAGAGAGAGGGAGAGAGAGAGAGAGAGAGATCTGTTGTAGGGTACAATGTCAAAGAACCTATGAATGTATTCTGGAAGCATTGCATACTTGATGCTCTATTTTCTCTGCAAATGAGTTTCTATAACAGATAAACTTTTTTAAAAGTTACTTGATTAAGAATAATTCTCATTCAGAAATAATTTATAGAAATTAATTTTTGATGGCACCATCTCAGGAGAATAGGAAAAAAATGTAGCAGACAAAAGAATGAAATGAGAGAATGGGGTACAGATCAAAAGCCAAAGGGAAAACATGGACCCTGGGTGCATGCTTCTGACTTCTGTGACGGCATTTTCTTTCAGGAGACACTAAATGAGCAGTCGCAGATTTGAGGATGCCGAGTCTCGAGGGACCCCAGTTCACGCTACAGAGTGTGACCCAGACGTAGAGGACAAGTGGCAGTGAGAAAGACGCTTATATTGAATACTGCCCTTCAATGCTGCAGAATAGATAACCAAGCTTATGCTAAAAATGACAGCGAGCCAGCACTCAAGAGGCAGAGGCAGGTGGATCTCTGTGAGCTGGAGGCTAGCCTGGTCTACAGAGCAAGTTCCAGGCCAGCCAGGGCTATGTAGTAAGATTCTGTAGCCTCCACCCAAAGAAGAAAAAGAAAACAATATAGTCTAGATTTCTAAATTTCTGTTAAATATCATGATGTGATAGTCTTATAAACTTAATAAATAGCATAATATACATGCTGTATCTAAACACACAATAGACACTATTGTGTAGACGCCTAATCTGCATTAGATGCTGCCATGCAGCCTACAGTAACAATGTGTCTTGTTGTTATGACTAGACACATTTGACAGATTTAAGGGACAAACAGCTTATTTTGGCTCACAGCTTCAGAGAGTATGGCCCATTGTGGCAGGGAAGGCATGGGAGAGTGGCTTTGGTGGCAGAAGAGTGTGATGGAGTGTGATGGAACCTGGCCCAGGAAACAGCTAGACAGGAGGTGGGTGCAGTCCTCAAATGCCCACCCTTAGTGACCTAGTCCCGCCATGTCCCAGAGGCCCCAAGTCCCAAAGGTCCCACAACCCTCAAAACTGTGCTACCAGGTAGAGACCAGGTACTCAGACATGAGCCTGTGGAGACATTCTAGATACAAATGGAAGAGACACTGGGTTTATGTTAGTGTCCCAACGGCACCAGGGATGTGCGTGAGAGCACACAGGGCAGGCAATTTTGCAGCCCTGGTTTTTGACAGGTCCTGCAACCCCACATCACATGCAAGCATGGTGACCACACACACACTCAGACACAACAGTGCCCCTTTTTCTGTCTTCCCCTTTAGCCCTCATCCCTGACATTTGCTGACTCTGCCTGTTTACCATGTTTTCTGATGACTTCTACTCAATAGAAACTCCAGGTAGACAGAAGTGTTTGCCTGTAGCGCTGAATTCCATCGCCTATAGGAGAGCCTGGCACATAGCAAGTTTTCCATACCCGTGTGTTCAACAAATGTGTGAGATAGTTTGTCAACTTGGAATTAGGAAACTGAACCCAAGTCTGAAAGAGCAAGACAGCTTGATAGGTAGGCACTGGGGACAAGGGTGCCCCAGGCAGAAAGGGCCGCTGGACAAGTGAAAACCCAGGGTCTGGCCATTGTGTGCCTGGATCTGTAGATGGCAAGTTTCGAGGTTAAGAGTTAAGATCATAGGCAGGTGGAAGAGAGTGTTGGACTGTATGATGCGTGGGGGGTGGAGTCTGAGGATTTTCTTTATGGCCTTGCTAGATCTCAGAGTATGTGATACTAGGCGGGTTCCCACACATACCTACATAGCCTGAAATCCGATCTGTTCTACCATGGCAGCTAAATGTTCACTTCTTACTTTTCTTGAATAAGAAGGGTAAGACTATAAATACTAGGGTTCCTCATATCCTAACTCCTTGCTGGACAGCCTGAGGTTAGTGTTAGGCCCTAGGAAATTTGGTGACCTTGGTGGTAGACATGTAGTAGTTTTATGCTGAGGGAATGAATCCTGATTTTCTTACTGGCTTTTTTTCCACTGCTCTGTTGTGTAGAATATCTTTCTTTTCTCAAACTACAAGACTAAGATTTAAAAAAAAAAAAGTCTGTGTGTAGCCACGATCCACGGCTACGTAGAAGTGTCAGGATTCCACACAGACACAAGAATATTGTAGGATCCCAGTGGATGAGACCCTCTGTCCCTGCCCTTTGCCAAAAGAGCAGCATCCCCTGAGCAGAGTTCCCTGAAGGGGCTGAGAGAGAAGGCAGAGCTGCACCTGCTCCAAAAGCTGCCCCATCCTTATTGTGGACGAATCATTCATCTCTGCTCATCCGTACCATTAAGACAGGTTCAAGATCCAACCAAGGTTTGGTGTGTCATGCCCCTTGGTGCCACCCGCCCGTCTTCTCACCCCGATGGAGATTTATTGTCCTGAGATACAGTCTCTCTGAGAGACTCTGCCACAGTGGTGTCCATGGTAGACATGCTCCCTCTGGTTTGCCAGCTCTGGGCTGCCTCAGAACACTCCTTTTCTCACTGATACGATCCCAGGGATATGCTACCCACTAGCCACTATGAGTTCCTTCTGCCTCCCAGATGCTGGAAGGAGACCCAGCACATCCCAAAAGATGCAGTTCCCAGGTCTCCCACCTGGTACTCCTCCAGTTTCTGGCTTTCCCCAAGGATATAAGAAAATCTGTTCTCCACCTACAAATGACCACTAGGAACTCCCCCTACAGTGGGGATGTTCCCCGAGCCTTACATTCCCATCCTGAACCCTCCCTGCCTGCCTTATCATTCTGCCCAGGACATGTTTGAAGCAGAGGTGGCCCACTCTAGCTTCCACTCTTCAAAATCCAGGGAAAGCAGCACAGGGGCATAAAAAGAATAATAAAATATTTAAATAGTTTAAATCAAATTTTCTCTATCTTCTCTGAAATGATCTGTCGACTCTTAATCTGTACTTGTTATAATTGGCTCATATTTAAGTGACTAAAATCCCCCATCCCTGGTTCTTAGGGATTTTGCCTCCTGATCTTACCCATTGCCAAAGCTGTTAAATCTTAAATTAAGTCTGGCCTCAATATTCTGCTGTGACCTACAGCTTAGTTTTCTTCTGTAATATCTAACCACCACCACTGCCACGGTCACCACCCAGCCATGGCTGTCATAAGGAAGGGGGGCAGAATCCTATAGTGTTAGCCCTGGCTGCTCTGTGCCTCTGAGCTACTTAACAGGGCCAGGGACTGGCAGGTCTAGGGGGAACATCCCATGCAGGGGACCGAACCATCATCATACTATTCAGTGTGCCTTTACTGTTGACATACACCATCTTTCAAGGAATAGCCCCCTAGTGAGTTCACACGTGGGGCATATTTGGTGAGGAATGGACTCTCAGAGACAAACCTCAGACATACCACTAACATTTCCCAAAATGCACAGCCAGACTGTAGTAGAACTGGGTTCTATTACACTTGGTCCCTGGCTGTAAGCATCTCAACTAGTTTGTCTGAAAGTATTTTGAGATCTGGATGGGCAGGTGGTCAGTCCAGGATCAGCCGTAGTGGGACATGCGTGAAGGAGAAAGAGAGCAAAGCCTGGTGCACTGTGTGATGGACTGGGAAGCCAGAATTGACACGCACTAGGATGGTGATCAGACCCCACAACTTGTCCTGGTCTCTGGTTGCTCCTTCCCTAATTAGGAATCCCTTCCAATGAGCAGTAAGTGCCAGCCACACACCAGCTAATGATACACAGAGGCCTCCTTGTGGGGTTTTGTCTGGACTGGAGGTGTACATAGCTGGGCAGGAGGAATCTCTTCAGAGCCTGACTTCTGCTAAGCAACTTGGTGGTTTCCTTTGCTAGTTCCTAGCTGTTGCTGCTCTCTAGTGGCCAACGATGCCTCTGCTCTTCTCCTGGCAAAGCAGGGTCTGAATAGAAAGGACGCAGACATGGGGGCAGGTAAGGAGGAGCTGCCTTCTGCAGGCTTGCAGACTAGGGAGCAGCAGCCAACAGAGTCTAAACCGTGTGAAATTGTAG
Organism: Ondatra zibethicus; assembly: GCA_004026605.1. NCBI lineage: Eukaryota > Metazoa > Chordata > Mammalia > Rodentia > Cricetidae > Ondatra > Ondatra zibethicus. Next base: position 34,999 of record PVIU01020012.1, read on the forward strand.
A